>JAASFO010000040.1:0-55479 GCA_023333815.1 Globisporangium recalcitrans
ATGCAAAGTTCAAACCGAGCGAGTCAGCAAATCCCGCTTTCCAGATCTTCCAAGCAGCAGCGTCGCAGCGGCTCTGCGACTTGGGAGAGTTGTGAGCCAGGGGCGGTCGGGCAAGTGCAGGTTTTGTGACGGGGCTTTCTGTCCTCTCTGATGGTTTCTACGCTGGTTCATTCAGACACTGGCTAGAGTCGCCGATCGTGCTGCCGAACACACTCTTTGGTTTCTACCTGATCAGCTGAGCCATGCAGCCATATTCCCTTTCCGTATCCGGGACGACTAGACTGAGCAGCGTGAGAGGGCGACTGTTCGAGAGACACGCTGGAAGTCGACTGGATGTCAAAGTCAACTATCCGGGACTGCACAGCAGTCATTCAAAAGTCGGTGTCAGCATCCAGGATGCGCGTTATTCAGACCAAGGAGACAAATCACGATCTGCACGCATTTTCAAGGCGACAGACTAGACGAAACAAAGCAACTGGCTGCACGACATATTTCTTTTGCCGACCTGGGACGCACAAATTATCACCCAGAGCCGCTCGCACTCGTGTGTCAGGGCTCTGTGTGAGGTGGTTGGTTTTTGTTGTCAAACCTACCCTGAGATCGCTTGGATGACTGAGAGGGGGAGAGGGATGGACGCCCTCTATCCCGTGCGATCTGATCTCCAGTCGACTCGCGCATCTTCGATGAGCGGCAGCTACAAAAAGGCAGACGTCACCGTGCGACGCGCGTTCTGACGGTTTGAAACGTTGGAGGTGTGCGAGGAAGATAAGGAGAAAAGAATTGAGCTGAAGCTGAGTATGCACTGGTGTGGGGATTTTCGATGGGAAACCGCAGAAAGCGCACTGTCGAAGGCTGAATTTTCGATAGAAAGGTCGTTTTTCTTCATCTTTCTGCATCTTCACAGCCCCTCCTTCAGTTTTCACTGTTGCACTGTGAGATGACTTTCCCAAAATGCGACTAAAACTTCAGAAAACATAAAACTGAAGGCGAAGCAGCTGGAAACTGGCGAAAGGAGTGGAACGTGGCCGATCTACAAAGTTGCCGTAGATCGTGTCGCAAAGGCTCCAGAGCTATGATTCTAAAAAAGCAAATGTGCATGGCGCCGCAATCATGTAGAGCCGTCTTCTACCTTTGCTGCGCAATGCTTGGAGCCCAAGTGCAAGTTCAAGCGAGCACTTTGTCCAATAGAAAGCCGACAAAGAGCCGCTGATCCGAGAGCTCCGACCCCGCTGCGTCACTCGCGAGCGTGTCGAGCGTTTCCGTGGAACAAGTCGAGTTGGCAGAGAGCTCTAGCTTTTGACGGGACTGTCTAGGTGCACACATCAGCTGCAAGGGTCTTGAGAGTTCGATCTGTGAAGGGTGCTGCGAGGACTTGCGTGCCGTAGCTTATAGTTGTGCTGGATGGTTTGGGCTCCGCTTGGAACGTTGAAGAGGCGAAGCAGACACACTTCAGGAAAGCAAAGCGCCGAATCTTCCGGAATCGCCCATGCAGCCAAAATCCACAAAATCCAACTGGTGGGAGCTGGAAAGCTCACATATGACGATGGGAACAGGAGAGAGAGACTTTGAGAAGCCAGGGCTGGCTGACAATCGAGCGCCGTATTCATAGATAGAAGGAGCAGCTCACTGCGATCGCACGTTCAGGTCATCCAGCCATCCGCTGGTTGCGTTACGACTGCACCTGCTATCCCCTTCGAAGCGAGGATGCCTCGATGTGCTTGCTTTGGTGGAGGGACACAGCACCGTGGCTCCTCAGAATGGGTGACACAACAAGCGAGGAAATGGAAACTGGTGGAGCTTCATGCTGTCCACACTGAAAAGCTCACAGCTGCCTCGCAAATAGTTGTGTGCAGTTCTTTTGTGTCGGGACTGGACGCAAAAGTGCGCTGGACGATTCGTCAGCAGCGTCCGTTGTTCGACAAAGAGCGAACGGAGGGACGTCTCTGCGCTGAGAGATGTCGTCGCTCCATCCCTACTGTGCAAAAAATAGAGTCCACAATGTCGTCTCAAGAAGGTGGACGTCCAGCAGATCGCGAACGCGACAGCGAGATTGTCGACTTTCCTTCCTTCGATGCGCAGTATTGCAAATGAATCACATTAAATTCGTGTTTCGTCATCTCCGCCGTCTATTTTGAACTCTTGTTGCATCAAACACTGTTTAAGTCCTCACCATCAATAAATCAGAGCTGGAGGTGTTGGAATATCTACACACTCTGTATTTCCCAGGGTCCTTGATTCTTGATCTCTTTCTTTCTTCTGTGTGTGTCTCATTTCCTCAAGAGGTTCCGCAGCCAGAAAGAGAGAAAGTGAAGATGCGAGGGAATCTCAAGCAAACACAGGCTGGCTCTGCTGCACACACATCAGCAGATCAGCAGGCTTGCCCAGAACACTTCACTTGGCGACCTCGGTCGTCGTATCCGTCGTGCGACATCGACTACATTCAATTGGGGACTAGGTCGCCCATGATCTCTCCATCAGCGCTCGCCTAGCAGCTTTGTCTTGCTGCATCTACTGAAGTGCAGAGTCGCGAATCGTGGCTCACGACACAGTTTCAACTTGCTCTTCAACTCTCGGTAGCAATGCGATTACACCACTGCGGAGCTATCTGGTCAGGCTCAATGAGGCTGCTGCTTCCAATGAATCACTCACTTTCACGAGTCGTTACAGTCTACACAAGCCGGATCATGGACTTGATGTCCTTGTCTTCTCTGCCATTCCGCACATCCTGCGAGCGCTTGCTGACTCTCCTCGAGCGTCGCCACTTGACTCAACGCCCACTACCATAAGCACACAACCGACCAGTTAGACCAGGAGCCCTAGTTCAAGCACCCCACTAGCTTAGCGCACCTGGTGATGTCCAAGTGACGCGCCAAAAAGCGCCTCAACCGAACACAGTCTCGCGTAGCTGCGTGTCACGGGTCGTAGGTCTTGCTGAGCAGCACGAGCGCTCTCTTTCGAGCCTCGTCCGCACTCTCAAAGGTTAGACGCACGAAAGAAGTCGACTCGAGTGCAACCACAGCCGAGGACTGGACGCCTCCTTGCCACGGTTGTACTTTCTTCTTCGTCGTGTAGGAGAGTCGACGCGAGAGCTCCATCACCTGCGTCGAGGTCTCGACTACTCGCTGACACATTGCAAAGTCTCGATAAAGGCTGTTGTGGGCGAAATCTGCTGCGTTGCACTGGTTGTTTAGACCTACCATGAGCTCTCTCTCCAGCAACGTCGGCTCGACTTGCACTCGTTCAACAACCAGCAGCGGCGTCGCGTCTTCATCTCGCGAGCTCATCGGCTCTTCGTTGTGTCCGGGCGTCCCTGGCAGCCACACTGGGAAATACGCGCCGCAGCGTTGGTTGCTTGCCGTTTTAAAGGAGCTGTGAGCAAGTCCAAACCCGCCACCGCCAAGCGCTGAAACTCCGAGGTCTCTTTGCGAGTGCTTGCGAAGCAGCAGCTGACCTGGGGAGAGCGCTATCTCGACTTTGCCATCCACCATTCGGCAGTGCAGGCTTTGCTCTTTACAAGGTCGCATCACGCTTCGCACAGTTGCCCACGACGCTGCGTCACTCAACGCTCGGTACACGCTCTCTTCCATGAACAGCGTGCTCGAGCTGATCGTCGCGCACAGCAGCAAGCAGGATCGCACAAAGTCCAGGCGTCGTCGCAATCCGATGCGAAAGCGCCACCAGCGCTGGATACAGAGAAGCGCTCGGCAGATCGCGACCTCAAGGCTGTTCCTCTTCGACTGGCGCAGAAATGCGCGCCACGCACACTGGATCGAGATCGCAGCATTCACTTTCCGCGTCTGCTCGTTCGAGAGCGCGAACGCAGGTCCGCAGCAGCCAGCGAGCGCTCGGTCGAGCATGGACGTGATCTGCAAGTACATGTCGACACTCCACGGGATCAGTACACGCATCTTCTGGTACTGCTCTGCTGCCAGCACCGCCACTTTGCTTTTGTAGCTCTTCCTCGACTCGTTTCCCAGTACCTGCTTGGTCTTCTTGCACTCCCATCGCGCGGGGCGATGGCCGCGCGGTCGGATCTTGACGCGCGCGAGCGAGAAACGCATCGGCGCGCGCGTCTCCCACTGCTGCAGCTTGATGCACGCGTCCAGGATCTTCTTGTTGACGATCACCAGCCGCTTCTCCAGCTCGAAGTAGAGCTGGTTCAGGTGCACCAGGATCGCGCGAGGCTGCTGCTTACGCTGAAGCGTATCATCCGTGGCATCACTGTTGTCGCTGATGGCAGTCAACGCAAGTTGGTGCTCGCGTCTGAGACTCACGATCCGCTCCATATCTTGATGGAGGAACTGCTTCTCTGTGATCAGCAAGTGGTTCTCGTGGTGGAAATCGCTCGGGAAAATGCGCACGATCGCCGATAGACCCGTGTCTGCCGCTCTGCCTGCATTCCGCTTTGGCGATTTGCTGCTGGCGTTCGGTCTCCGCGCTCGGACGTCCGGACTTTCGATCTGCAGAGAGCAGGTAGACTGGTGCGGGATCCGCAACACACTGACACCTGAGCGAGCGCAGCGCTCTTTGATGAATCGCTCGCGGTCGTCTGCAGCCATCGCCATGAGGAAAGGGTCTCGGTGCGCCGCTTTCTCGGCGATCTCGAGCAGCTCTTTCTCGAATGCGGGCGTGTAGTAGATGAACACTTCCTGCTCTTCCTTGAGCAGCAACTTGGACTTGTACGTGTACCGCTGGTACGCCATTTGGCACCAGAACCGGATCTTCTTGATCGCGATCGCTTGCTTCTTCAAAAGGTGAGTCCGTGGAGCTCAGTGTGAGCAGGTCCTGCTGCCCTTTGCTGAGCACGAGGTCGAAGAATGCCTTCTGAATCATTTGCCGGAAGAGAAAGCCGCGCACGTGCTTCTGGACTTTCACCACCAGCTCGCAGATTCGCGTCAGGCGCGGGAGCTTGCAGCTGCGAGAGATGAATCCGCGCACAACTCGTTGCGCGATGATGCTAGGGCTGGTGGGTCCCAGGTTTGAGACATCGTGGTTAGCTAGATGTTTGGGAACATTGTGTCTGGACAAAGTGCCTCCATGCGTACCTGTTCTTGGCGTGGATGCTCAGGATGCTGGCTTCCGTGTCTTTCAGGTAGCTCAGTGCTGCATTGTCGTCTGCAAACTCGAGCGGCATCTCAAGACTCGAAACATCCATCTGTGGTGACAATGCTGCAAACCTTGTGCTCGTTCCTGGGTCACGACATCAAAGTCAGCGAGACCCACATTACAGATTCATCAGGGTTGCGAGAAGAAGAGAGCAGACTGGCTCATACCTGGCTCTTTCATGTATTCCTGGTCAGTCACAACGAAAGCGTCCAGCGCGCGCAGGAACGGGAGCTTGTTGACGATGAACGCCCGAGCGCTCGCTAACGCCATGATCGGGTTTCCCTGCAGAGTCAGCCAGCTCAATGTCGCGTCGCAAGCCTGTACACCGTCCATGTCTCTCCAATGCTGGATCCGGTTGTGCGCGAGGAAGCAGAGCGTCAAGTTCTGGAATTGCCTCCAGAACCCGGCGTTCGGAAGCTGCGAGATCTCGTTCTGCGCCACGTTCAGCACCTGCAGCGTTGGCGCGACTGAGATGAGCGGCGTGATGTCTTGGATCGCATTCTGCTGCAGACTGAGAACCAGCAAGTGCTCGTACCCGCCGCCGGACGAGAAGATCTCCAAGTGGGTCATGCTCTCTCCAGGTCGCTGGAACACAAACTGCTTCCATCCTCCCAGCACTTCGTCCCCTTCACCGTCATCGTCGTTGGTGACCTCCACCTCCTCTGGCACTGCTGCTGCTCCATCTTCTTCTGGAGACCCAACACTTTCATCGCCGCCTGGCTCGGAGATCATAACCCTCAATGGCATTGACTGCATGAATCCAAGTTGCTGCTCCAACCTGATGCTGCCTTCTTCATCTTCAAAGTGCGTCTTCTCATGATCTTGACTCAAAAACAACACAAACCAATGAAACTGCTGCTGCTACGCAAAAAAGCCAGTCAACTGATGCAAACGACACACCCCAGGCAAACCAAGTCCAACGTGCAATGCGTCGCTGTACAATCGAATCACCTTCCATTGCTTCTCTTGGCTGTTCGCTTGCTCTACCACCTGTCTATGCAGCACTCGCCAGTCTTCGTCTCGCTCGAAACGCAATAAATCATTTCCCGTTGGAGGCGCTTGGGTCGGACGCTGCGACTGCGGCTGCGACTTCAGCTGCGCCGTTCGCCTTCTCACTCTCGCCCCTGCCTTCGACGCTCGACGGGTTCTTCTTGCTCTTCTTCGCGCTGCTGCTGCCTCCTCCAGGTGGTTTCTCCCTTCGTGTGTACGGCTTTCGCTTTCGAGGCGGCTTTGGCAGTGCAGTGGAAGGCGCTGCTGCAGCAGTGTGAGACGCCGACAGCGCTGTTGTCGCTTCCGTGAACGCAGCGATGACTGCTGCCTCGGCTGCGTCTTGCGCTTGCTTCAACTGATCAGCTGTCTGATCACCTGCACTCTCCATCTCTGCGACCTTGATATATTCCTCGAGCGTCTCGACGAGTGCAGACGTGAGCGGGAGCTTCGAGTATTCGTTCAAGAACAGCTTCAGGCGCGGGATCTTTTGCGCTTTGCTTGCAGCTTTGACGACGCTTTTCTGCACTTTGGATATCCACGCGTCCATCCGTCCCAGCACTCCTTTTAGGGGAGTCACGGTCTTTGATTCCCATAGGTTGTGCTCCACTGCATGCACAATTGCATTCGACAAGGACTCTCGCGATGGGCGTTCTTGGAGCAGCGAGACGACCACGAGGCTCCAGCCGGTGAGACGCAGCAAGCGCACATACGTACGCACTTCTGGAAAAATGCTGTCGATGTGCGCCGTCCACTGCTGCTCCTGCTGCGTCAACTCACCGATGATTGCTTCGTATTCGTCTGGGACGTAGCCACCATTGAGCAGCTTCGAACGCGACAGCAGAGCCGTCGCATTGAGCGCGACCACTGCTCTTCGAACCCACATCTGCGCAACTGGGAGTCCAGATTCCCGCGCACTGTGCGTGCTTCTCAGCTCCCGCAGCCCAACTTGAGCCACTTCGAGCCGCTCTTTACTCAGACGCAGTGATTCCTGCGCATCGTGCGCCTGCACCATCAGCTCAGCGTGCTCGGCTCTCAGCTTTGGGAGTTGATGCTCGATGTCTCCCACCGCAACAAGAGCTGCAAGTCGATCCACGCCAGGGGCGATGGCTTTCGCTGGAGGGCTTTGCTTGGAATCAGGACCTGCACCAATTGACTTCATTGCGATGCTAATGTTGCTGCTTGCAACCTGCTTTGCTGCATCAGCTGAAGGAGCAGAAGCGAGAGGTAAGACAGACATTGGATGGTGCAGCATATTGCCAAAGCGCGCTGGGGGAAGCAAGATGCTTGGGTAGAGATGCGGAAACCCAACCGACTGCAGACTTGCAAACGTTCCAGCGAGACTATTCGCTGCGGGCGTGCCAGTACTGCCTGGAGCAGTAGCAACAGGGGGCACAGGGGGAGCTGCAGGGGTTGATGGAGCTGCACTCGCAATTGGAGCAGCAGCAACGGCCACGGCAGCTGTTGCTGTGGCTCCATTCGCTATTGCAGGCGACGGACCGTTTTCGGACTTGGCTTCTGTGGATCGGAGCGCAGTGTCTTTGGGTGGAAGCGCAGCGTCGTGACCGCCAACGCTGCCATTTGCTTGCGGCAGGGCAGAACTCGTTGGTGCATTCCCAACTTCGTGCTGCTGGCTTTTCTGCTGAGGTTGATTAGGAGTCTCGATAGGTCCAGCAGCAGCAGCCGGTGGTGCGCTCGCTGGAAGCGCAGGAGCTACCTGTCTGCTGTTGCTTTCAGTATTGGCTTGTTGACTGACCACCAACGCGTTCTTTGCCTTCTCGATGTCTTCAATTCCAGTTCGCAGCTGGTTCATCTGGTTGTTGCAGCTGAGCAGCAGCATCTCGCTTTTCTCAACCGCTTTCTCCTCGCGTTTTAGCTTACGCGTGAGCACTCCATGCTGCTTTTCGTAGCTCTTGACGTACGCAGCTTGGCTCCACAGGTTCTTCTGCTCGTCGATCACTTGCTGCATCGCGGTTGACAGATCCTGAAGAATCGTGCACGACGGACAGGTGTAGTTTTCAACCTTTTCTGCTTTTTCCTTCGACATGCCGATGCAGTTGTCGTGGAACCAGTCGTCGCAAAAGTCACACCCGATCATCAAACCGTCAAATGGCTGGCGACAGATGCAGTAGCGCTCGGTGGCAGACTTGAGCACTTCGCGATGCATGTCCATGTCGATGATCAATCCCGCGCAGTCGTACTCGTTCAGAAGACTCACGAGGTTCGCGATCCGTGCTTGCCCAGACTCGATGCCGGACTCGAGGACTCGGGTCTCCCAATCACTTGCAGTCTCAACGTTCTCTTTCAAGAGGTCGAACACGGGCAGCTCAATCACAATCTCATCTCCTTCTTCGACAAACGATCGAGCAATGCCGATGCTGAGACGACAGACTCGCTTCGTTATCAGAGCCTTCATGCGCTTTTTCAACTTGGAGAGCCACGCCTTCGCCTTTTTCACTTCGTCGAGAATGATCTTGAATGCGTCTGCCTCCATCAGCAAGGCGCCGCCTTCATTCAGCAACGACTGCAGAGTCTTCACTTGGACGTGCTTCTCGGAAATGCAGTTGCTCGCTCGCTCGGTCCAGCTTTGCACGATTTTATCCTGGGTTTCCAAGTGCGGGAGCGGCCACAGCATCAACTCCAACGTATCCATCGTCGACGCACTCATGGTCGTCACGGATCGGATCTTCTTCAAGTCATCTGCGATCGCATTGCCTCGAGTCACAAGCTCACGAAGCGGGAGCATCTCGTCATAGAACAGCGACCGCGCGTTTTGAAGCCACGTCAGCAAGTCCACGACAGTGGCCAAGGACTGCAGTTCTGGTGGAACCGCGCTGAGCAGCTCGCCTTCGTCCACAACTTGCGCGATTTGATCCCGCCACGACTCGAGAACCTTGACGGTTTCGTCGGTGAACACACTGATCTCGTCCATGTTGCCGGAAAGCTCGATCGTCTCGAGAGCGCTGATTCGCTCGTCTCTGAACTCCAGCTCGCTAATGTCTTCCAAGCTCTTCTCAGCCATCGCCAGCACTGGCTCCAAGAGCGATACGCTCTCTTTGTTGCTCTTCTTGTCTGCATTTGAATCTTCGTCATCATCATCGTCGCTCTTCTTCTGTTTCTGCAGGCACCCGCTCTCGATTCGCAGATGGGACATGATCGCCTCTGCATTGATAACAGGCAGCACTACCTCCACAGTCTTGACATCATTCCTTGTCGAGTTGAGCAACGGATCTGCCTTTGCTGTCGAGTTTGGATCGCTTGAGGCTGCTGTGTCGCCGACGCCTCCATTTTCAGAAACAGTTGAAGCCTCTTGTTTCAGAGATGCGTCCATCATGGTCACGTCCATGCCACCATTTGGCACTTGACCACCTTCGAGTTTCAGAGTTTGATCGTTGTTGCCACTCGAGACAATCTCTCCGCTTCCACTTTCAGCACCGTCTTCTTCTTGTCGAGAGCCAGCCAGCTTGTCCTTCGCAGCTTGCAGCTTCTCGTAAACGATCAGATCGTAATCCTTCAGCTTTGGCAAAAGCTGAGCGATTCGCTCCGAAATAGGGGTCTCAACAGCATCGCGAGCTTTGGCTTGCCAGGTGTTGAGCTCTTCGAGTTCCTTTTCAAGCGTCTTCATTTCCTCTGGGAATCGGAAGTGCAATGCCTTCGACTCTGCCAGCAGCTGCTCTAGTTGCTCCAACGTGATTTCGTGCTTTGATTGGCGCTTTTTCCGTGATTGACGTGGAGGCAGCGCATCTTTCACGCGCTGAGACCAATCTCTTTCCGCCAGGATAACCTTCTCGAGCTCCAGACCTGCTTCAAAATGGAACGGAAGCGCATACACCCGATCGAGCAGCGCCGTTGCACGCAGAAAATCTCCTTGCTCAGTCTCTGGAATGTGTGCCTCACTGGTACCGGCAACTGGCTCCTCCTTCGGCTTTCCTTCGTTTTCCGAGGAGGCCATGGGCTCATCAGAGTCAGCGGCAACTGCAAGAGGTGGTGACTCGTCGTTATTTGCTGGAAGCGCCAGACAGCCGACCGCCACCAGCAGCGCCTTCACTTCGTCTCGTAGCTTGTAGCCATTCGCTTGAAGATCTTTCAGTGCGTCGATGTACGACGAGACATTCACCACGAGGCGATCGGACTTTTCCAGCAACCGTGTAATGCTCTCGAGCGGCTTCTTTGCTTTCTCGTGGCTTTGACCTGATGACTCGGCTCTAGAAGAAGAGTGACTGGCAGTGTCTGTCGAAGATGAACCAGAAAGAAGCTTGTCAAATGCGCTCTGCCCCAAGACGTCGCGCACTTCATTGACCCATCGACGAGCCGTGTCGATTGCAGCGTGGATGTCTCGCTCCACTTGTGGTTTCCACCTCGATTGCTTCTTCGGATGGATGCGAGTACGGATCGATTTTGCTTCCTCAACGACACGCTCGAGGTCTTTCAGCGACTTCCTTGCTGCAAGCATGAGAGCAGCCTTCGCACACCATTCCCGCGCCGCGATTTCAGCTTCCAGGTATTTCTGCTCTTCCATGTCGACGGGCATTTCGTTCCCCTCTTCGAGCAGCTCTTTCAACTCATCGAGCTGAATCTCCGCACCGCCCTCAATCGCTTGCTTCACCTTCTCTGCCCACTCGTCTGCACACTCTAGCAGGTCTTGCATCTCAAACATCTCTGCGCTGTCGTCACAGGGGGCGTCGTCCACCAGCGCACGAATGGCATCGAGGTCCATCTTCTTTGGCTCCGACCCGCCTCCTCGTCGCGATACCCGGCGTTTCGGGATGCACTTGCGCGCTTTCGCTAACCAGTTCTGGGCAGAGAGCATCTTTTTCTGGAACAGATCCACTTCTCGTTCAAAGTTCACGGGCACAAGCTCGATTTTCGCGATCACCTCGCGCATCGCTGGCAGACTCACTTTTTCTTCTTTCAGCATGCTAGTGATCGTAGACTTGAGATCTTTCGCCTCTTGCACAATTGTGCTGTACTGCTCTTCTTCAGGGAACGCAATGTTCGGACGCGTCACAGCCAGATGCAGACTCTTCAACTAGAGCCATGCAGAAGACGTCGAAGAGAGATTAGAAAACGAAACACAGTGTCCCGAGAACAACCACTCAACGCAAATAGAAAACCCACACGCACCTCATCGAGATCCACTTTCGGCTGACTTCGACGGGCTCCTCGGTCGACAGCGTCCTTGAGTCTCGCGAACGCAGCGTCAAAGTCTCGAACCCGACTCGCCAGAACCTCACTCTGGGTCGCGACAAAGTGCATGTCCTCTGCTTCATGCAGATGCACAAGGATCTCTCCGCGCTCGACCTTGTCCACAGCGAGAGCGTTGCTTCGGTCTTCCCAATCCCCAATCCGGGCGACGAGACGCCCCAGGACTTCGAATTCAGTTAGTGCGATGATATCTGAACTCGCCTGGGCTTTCTCGTTGAGCGCTTTCATCAGATCGAAATCTTCTGGACGGATCTTCGGCATCCTCATAAACTGGTAGAACGCTGCGAGCCACTTGCCCACTTCCTCGGCGCTGGTGCCAGCTCTGCTTGACCCGTACTCGGAGCTTGAGTTCACGCTGCTGCTTGTCTTGGGGACCTCGATGCTGTGCCTCGCGTACAGTGAGCACGCCGCATCCGTCGGGTTGTAGTCGAAGCGATGCAGATACTGCAGTGCCATCGCGTGGACCTGCTCCTCCGTGTCGAAAGTCGCACCATCCCGCAAAGTGCGCGCTAGCTTCAGGTACTTATCGAGCTCTCCCCCCAGTTCTACCACATCCAGCCAACCACACAAAGAAAGCAATCGGTGAGCTATCCGTTCTTCTTGATGCCTCAAGCGTTCATACGCACACTCCCGGTGTGTAGAACTAAACACAATCTATCGAAAACAACATCGCTCTACAATTTGGTGTGATGCACACCAACCCCCTCTCTCGTCACCATGTCAAAACGCACCTCTCGCGCGCTCGGGGACAAACTGCGGCTTTGGCACGTGCACCAGCTGCATCTTCTTCTTCTTGGCGCGAGCGTCGTCATCGAGCAGCTCCGGCACCGCAGCCTGGTAGCGCTTCCCGACGCGTGACCGGATCGGGATGAACTGCACGCCGCCGCCACTGCTGTGGCTACTGGGCGTCCCACCTCCGCTCGCGGCTCCTCCTCCTCCGTTGGCGGAGCTGCTGCTGCTGCTGCTGCCAGTGGGGGAGGCGTCTGGGCGGCTGGCTTCTCCACCACCGCCACCGCTGCTGCTATTGCTGCTGGTTCTCTGCTCGCGCATGGCGTTCCACTCGCGCGCGATGTCGCTCGCTTGCTTGCTTCTTCGCGCGCTGCTGATTGATTCCTTCGAAATGCGATAAGTGAGCTGGACTGTACCCTTCCATGTGGTACATCTGAGAGGTACAGTGTGCCACTCTGTGTTGCACCAGTGCTGATGGTACACTGAGCCGGTAGAGTGTGCCACTCGTTGGTTGAGTGGAAACGAGTGACTGACTGACACTCACGCTTGTTGAACGAGCGCACATCAAGAAGGCAAAGAAGAAGAGAGAGGACCATGGTGAAGAAGCGCACGCTGAGTCCGCTGCCGATCTTCGATCAGACGGCGCTGCCCGAGTTCCTGCGCGAGCACGGCTTCAAGGAGGTGCACGCGCTCACCATCTGGCGCCACTTGGCGCAGCACCCGACGCACACGTTCCGCCAGATCCCGCACCTCTCCAAGAAGCTCGTAGAGCTGCTCGAAGCCAACTTTGCGCACTTCACGACCACGCTGACCGCAGAGCAGCGCTCGAAAGACGGCACGGTCAAGCTGCTGCTGCGACTGCAGGATGGCCACGAGATCGAGGCAGTGATCATGAAGCACACGGGCCGCAACACGCTCTGCGTGTCCTCGCAGGTCGGCTGCCAGATGGGCTGCACGTTCTGCGCGACCGGCACGATGGGCATCATCGCTGATCTCTGGAGCGGAGAGATCCTCGAGCAGCTCGCGTACGCGAACACCGTGTCGCCGATCCGCAATGTTGTGTTCATGGGGATGGGCGAGCCGCTGAACAACTACGACGCGGTGCTTTCGGCCATCAAGGCGATGACCAGTGTGTTTGGACTTGCGCCAAAGCACATCACGCTCTCCACGGTTGGCGTGATCCACCGCATCCGTCAGTTGACCAAGGTGAGCCGTACCATGCGTTTGGGGGGGTTTGTGGTGTTATTCTTCTTGTGCACTGACAAGCTGGTGGCATTTCATTTCTGTAATCAAATAGGATGCGCCGCTGGTTCGCTTGGCGCTCTCGCTTCACGCGCCAACGCAGGAGATGCGGACGGAGATCGTGCCAACGTCCAAGGCGTACCCTCTGGACAAGCTCATGCAGGCAATCGACGAGCATCTCGCGATCAAGTACGTTTATTATGGTTCTAGCAGGTGTCTTGGTAGGCGAGTGTTCTCTACTGACCACCATGTCTTTCGCGAATCCGTTTACAACAGAGAGGGACGTCTGGTTATGGTCGAGTACTGCATGCTCGAAGGCGTGAACGACTCGATCGAGACTGCGCACATCCTCGGCAAGCTTCTCCAGGGTCGCTCGGTGCACGTGAACTTGATCCCCTACAACACAACCGACGTCGGCGCGCAATTCCGATCGCCGTCGCCGGAAGCCATCCGCGAGTTCCACAGCGTGCTGCGTGAGCCGTACAACTTGAAAGCCACGATCCGCGAAAACCACGGCACGGACATCGACGGCGCATGCGGTCAGCTGGCGCTCAAGAACAAGAACGAAGCGGAGAGCGGAGGGCAGCACAAGGACATTGAAGACATTGGTTCTAAGAAGCCAGCGCCAAAGAAGGTCGCCAGTCCAAAGAAGAAGCAGGCAGCGGCTCACGACCAAGTCGTCGACGAGACCGTCTCGCCCGTGAACAAGAGCTACCTGGACACTGTGAACGAGTTCGTCGACCGCCACCAGCAGGCAGTGGGGATCGCGCTGCTCGGCGCGTCGGCTGTCGTGCTTGCGATCGGCTTTGCTCGACGCGCGAGAGCGCACGCCTAGCTTTCTGATTGTGGGTGTGCAATCGAATTGCTATGCCCACTGGATACAGAAAGTTGTGCTGCTGTGGACTCGCGGAATGTGTAGATAGATACTGTTAAGGGTGGATGCATCGAGCTGGATATTGGATGAACCGAATGATGCTGGTGACGTCGTCGTCATTGTATTGGAACAAGGTCGGGCTGGTGTATTTCAACCAACCGGTTGCTCTGCCTGTGCTCACTATTTCAATCTTTTCTATGCTTTCAGGATGCTTGGCGATACTGCCAACACCGTGACGATTTACGTCATGAGCTCGCGGATCGAAGCCACGGTGTGCTCGATGTCCTGCGCCGTTACGTGGAGGTTCGTGACGGCGCGGATTTTCTCGCCGCTCCAGTATCCGCCTCCGACGAGAATCCCCTTCTCGGTGTCGAGCTTCTCGACCAGCTTGGCAGCGTTGAACTTCGCGTCCGGAGCGATGTGGAAGAACACGATGTTCGTGTCCACTTCGTCTTCGTTCACGTCAATGCCTGGGATCTTAGCCTGCAGATTTTGCATCAGGGAGAGAGAGAGAATGAGTGGATTATAGCTGTTGGTGTTGTTAATCTGAAAAAAAAAGGGACACATGGATGGGGGCTATTCGTACCAGTCCTTGCGCCAAAGCTCTGGCGTTCGCGTGGTCCTCTGCGAGTCGCTCGAATTGGTTTTCCAACGCGAAAAGCCCAGCCGACGCGACGACTCCCGCCTGGCGCATGCCGCCGCCGAGCGACTTGCGCAGTCGCTTAGCATTGTAGATGAACTCCTCCGTGCCTGCGAGGATCGAGCCCACTGGCGCTCCCAGTCCTTTGCTCAGGCAGAGCGACACCGAGTCCGCACCAGCGACAAGGTCAGCCATTGGAGTCCTCGACGCCACGCTCGCATTCGCGAGGCGCGCGCCGTCAATGTGCAGCTTGAGCCTGGCGTCCTGACAGAGCTCTTCCACTTCGCGAATGAACTGGAGCGGCAGCACGCGACCTCCACACGTGTTGTGCGTGTTCTCGAGAGCAACGAGACGCGTGCGCGGGTAGTGCGGGTCGTCAGCACGGATCGCGTCCTGGATATCCGCGAGCTTGAGCGTGCCATCCGACTGGTTCTTGATGGTGTGCAACCCCACGCCCATGTACGCTAGAGATACGAGGATCCAGCCGATTAGGAAGCTGATATCCACATGCATCCGTGCACACAGCTGCAGTGACTCAATACGCACCACTCGCACCCACGCCTTCGTACATGAAGATGTGCGCCTTGTCGCCAACGATGATCTCGTCTCCTCGACGGCAATGCACGCCAAGCGCGATCAAGTTGCTCATCGTCCCACTGCAAAGACAAAGCACGGGACGCGTCAGCGATACAGACACCACACTACTAATATGGACAGCACGTAATAAGGCGCAACGCACGATGGCACGTAGAGCGCCGCCTGCTTGCCGAGCAGCTCCGCCGCGAACTCCTGGAGCTTGTTCACGGTCGGGTCCGTGCCGTAGACATCGTCGCCAACAGGAGCAGCGGCGATCGCGCGACGCATGGCGTCCGACGGCCGCGTGACCGTGTCCGAGACCATGTTGATCGCATGGCGCGGCGTCGTCGTGACGGTCGAGAGCGCGCGCTTCCACATTGCTGCTCGCTTTTCAAGTGGCGCCGTTGCTTCTGGTGCGGCGGATTCGTGATGGCCACGCAGCAGCTGCTCAAATAGCGAAATGGAGGTGATGGATGTGATGTCACATCATGTGTGAAGTGAATCCTGGATGCTTCACATTTCGCCCTCGCTTATTTCCGAGTTTTTGCTTCTCGCCAATTATCATCCTGTTTAAGATGGCATCCAGCCTTGTGAGTTTCATATTGGACTGTGTTGAACTTCTATTTGCTCATTTATTCACACTGAAAGTTCATCGGCACATCACGTAAAAATACATACAATGCGTTTTCGTCGAGATGCACTCATATTTAGAGGCCAATCTGACTCCAGTTGTGCTATTGCAGTTTTGCAGAAAACTTGCTTGAAGGTTGAAGAAAGATGGCAGAGCGACGCTCGTCAGACAAGCTCCGCGCGCGCTCGTCGCCGGACGACGCGAAGCGCAAGCGCGAGGGCGACGACCGCCGCATGTCTACAGCAAGCAGCACCAGCAGTGGAGGTGTGGACGCCATCGGGTTCCTGGATCTAGCGGAGAACGATGACGACGACAACAGCAATGCGCGCGACAAGAAGCGGAAATGGACGCGGCTGCTGCTGCGCGAGCTCTACGATCTCGGCTACAGTGCGTCAGCAGCAGCGCTTGAGCAAGAAGCGCAGGTGCAGCTGCGCTCGGAAGCGATGAAGCAGCTGCAAAAGTGCGTGGAAGCCCGCGACTGGGACCACGCGCTGCGCCTAATCGGGTATGAAAACAGTGCGATAGCATCGTCAGCATCAACTGGAACGGCAGTGGTTCATATGCGGTCGCCGCAGGCGGTGCGTGAGGCGTCGCTTTTACTGCTTAAGCGCAAGTTTCTGGACTTGTTGGTGCAGAATCAGCTTCGCGCCGCGCTATCCACGCTTCACCACGAGATTCTACCAGTGTTCCACATGGTGAGATGGTGTTTGTGATTAGCGTCGAGGACTCGCTGGTGCTTGTCGTCGATTCTCTTTTTTGCTTCACATGTTTTATATACTACGTTATCAGAGTGAGGCGGAAGCGAAAGACCTAGCGCTGCTGCTGCTGTGTCGAGAAGAGCGGGAACGTGAGAGCATCGTGACGATTCCGTGGAGAGAGCGCGAGATTCTCGCTCGTATTGAGCAGCTGGCGAGTCCCGACGAGATCATCCCGCGAGGCGCACTGGGCGTAAGTTGCGCATGTGCGTATCTACCCATGTGGGAAAAGACAACGACGACATGTGATGTCCTGACAGCGTATTTGTACCTTCTAACGAAACAGCGCCTTGTACAGAATGGTGTCGACACAGATGCGGAAAACAACAGCTTACTAGCAGTCTGTGGCGCGCCAGTGACTGGAGAGTGTGCAAGTATCCTGCTAAAACACTCGAGTGATGTGCTGGACCTCAGGTTCTCCCCCAACGGCGCATTCATGGCGTCGAGTTCTCGCGATGGGGCGATCGTCATTTGGAAGCTCGCATTTGGGAACTCACCGCCAGATTCATCAAGCAAAGCTCGCCTGGTTCGTTCAGTTTAAATCCTCAACTCGCTGTGTACGACTGCGCTGCCAGAAGCAACTGACTGTTTCGGTGTATTGCTGATTAGAAACCCAAGGTTCTCCATGTACTCCAATGCGCAAATGGAGCTGGTGAGTGCCTCGCGTGGTCTCCGGATAGCCAGCAGTTGCTCTCCTGCGGGAGTGACAGCAGCACGATCCAGCAGTGGGACATTTCGGTAAGTGCCGCTGCTATCGAAGAGTTGCCAGTCGTGTTGTTATCACTCGTGACTTACGAGATCTTTCATTCGCTCACACTGACAGACGGGCAAGTGCCAGCACGAGTTTCACCATCCTGCAGATGGCGTGACTTTAGTGCAGTGGACCCCGAGTGGACGCCAGTTTCTCAGTGGAAGTGCAGAGAAATCGTTGTTGCTATGGGTACGTGTGCTATAGTCCTTACGGCACCTCTGCTGTCTGAAGGATTTGGTTGCTAAGAAAGCTTGCTTTGACGGGTCATGCACGTTGTAGAATGTTGCGGATGGGAGCATGGCGTACCAATGGGGCGGTCGCCGCATCCTCGACATTGCGGTTCATCCTGACGGCAAAAGAGTGTTTGTGCTGATTTCCGGTGTCGAGATCCGGGTCTACGATCTCGCATCCAAGTCCGACGAGCTCTTTTTCAGAGCAGAAGTGCTCATATCGTGTATCAGCCTCTCGCCCTTGGGGAAGTACCTGTTGGTGAACTTGATTCAAGACGAGGAGATCGCATGCCTCGAGATTGACGCTGAGGTGATTGTCGCAAAGTACAGTGGCTTGAAGGAGCAGCGCTATGTGACGAGACCTTGCTTCAGTGGCAGCCACAGCGAGCTCATCGTTTCTGGAAGTGAAGGTATTTGTAGTGAAATGCACTCTCGTGCAACGCGTGCGATAGCACCAGCTCGTTATTTTCTATTGACTTTGTTGTTGCTGTTATTGCAGACGCGAGAATTTACCTCTGGCAGCGAGATACTGGGAGCCTCACAGCCACACTCCAAGGGCACTCGAGCGTGATCAATATTGTCCAGTGCCACCCGGTTCGCAGGGATGTGATCGCAAGCGCAAGCGACGACGAGACCATCCGCATTTGGGTCCTGAAGACTGGTGATCGCTACTGAGACGACGTCGAGGTCCCATTTGGCTCTTTCGAGACTGAGCAGCTGTGTGGTTGCGTTCTGCATCATTTTGGTGGATTGGTTGGAAGCGAGGCGTGTCTCTTCATGCACTATATATCATGTATTTGTACTTGGATTGTTTGTCCGATGACATCCTGAGCCCATGCAGCGGAGAGCAAAACAGCTGCGCGCTCATCTTGCTTGGAACTGTGCAAGTTGAAGTCCAGACCAGCCAAAGCTGTAACGGACGTCCAAGTGACAGGTGACACGAAGATCTCCCAAGACTTCTCTCACGCGTTGGTTCTCCTTTTATTCTCTCGGATCCCATTTCTTCGGTTCCACTTATGAACACTGAGTAACGGTTTTCAGCAGGTGCCGACGCTTCCAGCTTCGCTCCGCTCTCAGCAGCTGACCCACCACCATCTCTCACTCCCAACGTCGTCGTTCTGCTGTAGCTCGAGTCCGAGTGCGTGTGTATTGCTGCTGCTGCTGGCATCGAGTGCCAGGAACCAAGTACAGCAAGGTTGCTACGGCAGCTCCGATACCAAGGGGGAGATCATGTCGGGGGCTACGTATGGTATGCCCTGTGCAGCGAATTTGGGTATTGTGCCACCTGCTCAGTTCCTCCGTGCTCGATGCGTTGTTTATTCTGTGTGCAGATACGTGGAAGCAGGCGACTTCCCAGGATCACTTTGAAAAGCTCATCCATATCGACCGCAAGCTCGGATCCTACACGGTCCGCCAGCTATGTGTGCGAATGCTCAGGCTCTGCAAGAACTTGCCGTACTCTCCAGTCAATTGGCTCTACCTGATTCTCTTGGGGGCGATCTGCGCGCTGTATGGGTAAGTCTGGGCTTGATCCACTGACTGACATCTTCTACTTTGTTCTGCTTGGGGTCATCACGGGGGTAAGCGCTTGCAGCTTACTGGCTGTTACCAGTAGTCTGGATGTCGGGGTGGTATGTCTCCAGAGAAAATGCTTACACGCTCTCAACCTTGTTTTCTAGATTGGCGCCGGCATTTTCTGCCAGCTCGCGATCCTCATGCGGAAAGTCCAGGTGAAGATGTTTGAGATGCTCGGGTTGACGCAGCTGTCCTACAAGCGCCGCATCGTGCGCATCCTGTCGATCTGCATCACCACAGGTTTGATCACGTACCCGCTCAAGATCATGCGGCTCTCGGATCGTCTCTTTGTGAACGAGGTATTTCGCGACCAGCCGCTGAGCTTGCCTCAGTGGACCCAGATCACCGAGTGGCCGAACGTGACTCTGTTCAGAGTGGGCGGGATTGCACTCGGTCTGCTACGACTTTAACGAGTACGTGCTCAGCCAGAAGATCGCGGAGAACAACATGAACCCGGCGAACGTGATCTTCACGAGAGAGACGAGGAAATAGGTGGGTGAGTGTGTCAACCTTTGTCGCGTGCACAAAGTCGCGGCAATGAGCATGTGGACGCAGGTGTTCGTGGTGAAGAACGGCAAGCTCCTCGGAGTCATCAACCGTGCTCGAGAAGCCCCACGTGTCCAAGAAGGTGCTGCTCAAGGCGATCCGCATGCAGACCGACGCGATGCGGTACATGGTGGACGAGTTCGACCGCCTGCGCGACGAGATGAGCGAGATGGAGCGCGAGAGCAAGAACGCGCAGAAGTACGTCGAGCGCGTCAACACCAAGCTGCTCACGCTCCAGGGTCAGTGCGACGAGACCAACACTAAGGTCTACGAGCTCGAAGTACTGCAGAGCAAGCAGCAGGAGCAGCTCAAGAAGATCGACGACGTCGCGGCGCAGGTCAAGACGAGTCGCGACGAGCTCAAGGCGTTCCAGCAACGCGTCGACGTGCTCGGCGCAAACTACGACGACTTCGTCGCGCAGACCGAGCAGAGCTTCACGGCGATCCGCGAGAACCAGGAGGTCACCAAGCAGTTTGCGATGCAGCTCGAAGACCGCATGGTGGCGGCTTCGCACTCGGGTCTCCCGCGCCAGCAGAGAAAGGCTTTGCTGGACGCGGCAATAACAGCAACAACAATCACAACCACAGCGCGCCATTCCTTCCCAGCACAGCAGGTGTGGCGTCCAGCTCCAGCAGCCGAATAGCGAGTCTGTCGGACAGCACGAGCGAAGGGTGAGCGCCAGGACGAAGAGCCATAGGTGCTGACTCAATGACTGACTGACCTTTTCGTTGCTGGATCTTGTTGACGTTCCTGACAGGTTCTTGCTGGGCGTCGACGGACACGTGTACCAGGGAGATCCGGAGATCATCGCGTCGCAGATCAGCGAGCGCACTCTGTCGTCCGCAACACCCTCTCGAGCTGGTGGTCCAGCTTACAAAACCCCAAACGCTGCTACTGGTGGTGGCGTCCATCGAAGATCGTCCAGTTCGCTGCAGGATCTCAACGACGGCGCTCTCCCTGACATTGGCGGGTGATAAGAAAGTCAAAGCGCAACACCTCCCTCACACTTCATCTTTGCCACTAAAAGCACACACACACAAAATGCAAAGTACTCTCAACATTACGGTTAGAAAAGCCCCATGTCGTCCAAAAGCATGTCTTCTTCGCCTTCTAGCTTCATCGCCACCGAGAGGTCGTCGTCGAGCGCCACGATCCCGTTGCAGTCTTCGCCGTTCGCGGTCGTGGAAGCCCGCGCGATCGGCTGCCCGTTCTTCGCTTCCAACGCGCGCTTCAGCGCATAGTACGTGAGCAAAGGCACCGAGTGGCACACCGACGACAATTTCTGCATCGTCGCTGCACTTTCCAACTGCAGAGGTCCACCGCCACCAGGACCAGCGCCATTCGCACGCGGCGTCGTCGCGAGGAACTTCGTGCTCATCTCGAGCGAGCCGTCCATTTTCGTACCGATTTCAATCAGCACTTCCTTTCCGTGACCCAAAAGCTCGCCAGTGTGCAGCGTGATGCGCTCCGGCGCCGCGACGTCCACTTTGATGAGAGCTAAACACACACACACACTCACAAAGGTTAGAAAAAGATGACGCAGCTGGAAGCCCAAGGACCAGGGGTGTCCCCGGTTTCTCCCTTACCATTCACAGCATCCTCGCTGTCCGCTGGGATGCGTCGCCCAAACGTGTTGTTCTTCGAGCAGAACGCTGAGAGCAGCACCGAGTGGAAGAAGAGACTGTGTCCGCAGATCTCAAGCACATCCACAAAAGTCGCTGTCGTCGCGCTCGTGAGCTGTTCACACAACAAAGTGTCTCGTAAGTTATGAGTCCAAGTATCACCACTGACAGAGCACGGCGACCATACCGGAATAGGAAACGAAGCGAGGCGCAATCCACCCGAAATCTCCTTCGTAGTCAGCGAGTACTCTTGTCGCATGCCGAGGTCGGACTTGACTGGGAAGACTGAGCAAACGCTGTGGTCCCGCGCAAAGTGAAGCTGGGGCGAGATCGGCTTGTCCCCATCTGGCGAGACCCAGCTCACAAACTCATTAAAGTTCTTCTCCTCTTCGAGTGGGTCCACGGCGGCTGGCGCGACCGCAGCACCAGCTTCAGCAGCGTCTTTCCGCATTGCTGCGAGCGCCAGTCGTCTCGCCTGCGCTCCGACCATGACGATCGGAGTGTAGCCCACGACATGAAGCGCGACTTCTCCACGCCACTCAATGAAGCTGATGCTTCCCGACCATTCCCCATTCGCAAGAGGGGTCGTGGTCTCTACGTCTTTCGGACCGGCTTCGCCATTGCTGACTCCAGGCTCTCCAGCACCACCAGCACTGTTCCCACCAGCAGCAGCAATCATCGCAGGAGCTTGCTCAAGTGCACTCAAGTCGCCGACAACAGCGACCCCAGCTCCTGCAGCTGACCCAGGAGCGCCGAGTCCCTGCGACTCATCCGCAACCTTCATCTTCTTTCTTGGCGGCTCGACGACTGGCGCGCAGTTCAGCGGGTCTTTGAAATGGATCGTGATGCCTTCCACTGCGCGCTTTGGGGTCCAGCATTTCTGTGGTGTTCACACAAATAACACACCATTGCCGTACAGGAGTTAGACAGACAGCAAAGGCTGTCAAGTGGCGATGGTGATGCACAGTCTCGCTACCTGCTGACTGCAAGCTTCCGAGATCTTCTGGTACAAATCTTCCTCCAGCTGCTCAAAGTTGACTGCAACAGCGATGACAAATCATTATATCGAGCATCAGATGCCTGTCCTCAAGGTAAAGAGTATACCAACAGCAACAGTAAACGTACTTGACGGGTATTTCACAGCGAGCTCAGCGCGGTTGATGAGTCGAATGAGTTTTTCCTGAATGCAGCAACAACAAAGTCGTCGTTAGATATCATCGTCACCACCTGCAAGAAGTGGGCAGTAAAATCTACACACGGGCTGCCAGTTAAACACAGTCGGTTGCGCACCATGAAGTTGGCGCTCTCGCCTGCTGCGAGCAGCTTGAGCGAGCGCAGCAAGTCTTCGTCTCGCTCCGGGAACTGCATGGACTGGTCTTTCTCGACGGTCGTCAGCGAAGCCGACTCGACCGCTCCCTCTCCGCCCGCGAGCACAATGTCCAACACGAAAGTATCGCAGTAGATCGACAGCGACGACTCGTCGGGTTTCAGAATCTGCACAAATCATAAATACACGCCGCACAGTGCAATGAGAGCACCATCACACATGACCCCGCAGCAATGTTAAGCATAGCTCACCTGCAGCTTGACGAGCGGTCGGCTGAGCTTCGTGACGATCTTGGTGACTTCGAACATGATCTTGTAGGCGCCGACGCGGCCCTCGAGCTCGGCCACGCGCAGCCCCGACTCGAGGTCGAGCTTGCTCACGCTCTCCGAGAGGATCGAGCGGATCGTCGACACGTGGGTCTCGAAGCGCTTGACATCCTTCTTGAGCTGCACGAACTGCTGGTTGCGCGCGTACCAGTCCTTGTGCTGCTTGAGCGTCTCAAAGAGGTAGTTCAGACCAAAGCGCCACGAGTTCTTCTCCGTCTGGATGCGGCTCTTCTGCTGGTCCACTATCAGCAACAACAACAGCAATAAGTCACAGGTAGTTCGTAGTGCCGCTCACTCACACACACTCACGCGACATTACACACAAGCCAGTAACAGCACAAACTCACAGTGCTGGTGGAACGCCGCGGCGTCGTTGCGCAGCGTGTCTGGCAGCATCCCGTCGAGACACGAGCGCAGCGAGCTGGCCACCGAGTGCAGGTGCGGAGCGTTCTTGTTCGCCTGGGTCTCTGGCGACACAGCAGCAGCAGCAGTAGCAGGGAGCGCCGTACCGGGCGTCGCGGCCGCCATGTTCGCTGCCTGCAGCTGCGCGGTGGCGGCAGCAGCAGCAGTTGGGGTCGTCACCGTATCCATTATTTCCTGTCTGTTGCAGTGAGAGTTTGAACTGGGAAGATGTGCGAACTGAGGAAGGTTGCTTGAATGTGGACGGATTGATTCAAGACTGAAAGGTGGATGCAGCACAACTTCTCGCCACTTTAGGACAAGCAGATTTTTTGACTTGTGTGTGTCCAGAAAGAAACCAAAAGAGCTTGCACAGCCAAAAGTCCTTGCAACTCATGCTCGCTACCAAAGTGTCATCATCGCTGCTTGTAATTAGTTTCCCTCAATTCCCAAATCGTCCCCCAAACCCAAAACGAAAAGAACAACATGCATCTCTAGGAGACGAGCGCCTCGAACTCGATCCCCTGGACCGTGTAGCCTCGGAGCGATCGCTTCACCAGGTTCGCAAACTGCGTTGGGTCGTTGCGGAACAGCTCTGCCGCTTCTACTCATGTGTGAAAAGAAAAGCAGTGCCATCAACAGCACACGAGCGAGCATCAGCAACACATTCGCAATAGTGACAGCAGTGCAGCGGCTACAGAGCTCCGTACCTCGGTTCAACGGATCATCCGGGTTTGGCTCGTAGAACAGGTAGATCAAGCCGTAGATGACCGAGTTGATGTCCAGCACTGGCTTCCAGTCTTCGCGCAGGATGTTCAAGCAGACGTTGCCGTCGAGGTCGATGTTTGGGTGGTAAATCTATCAGCACAAAGAAAGAGAAACAGGTGCGACTTGTGAGCAGCTTGGACTGGTGTGCGGCCGGTGCTCGACGAAACGCATTGCACAACACCAACACACGTACCTTCGTGAGGCAGCGCACTTTCGGAGGCTCATGCGGGTACATCGACGGGATCTTAAAGTTAAAGTTGTAAGTCGCCCCCTTCCAAAGCCCCGTGTCCACCGAGATCTGCAACATGCGACCAGCGCACCATTCAAACACACGCACAGAAGGAATGAGCCACAGTGCTGCTTTTCTCTCCTCAGTCTCATGCTGGCATCGTCATCTCATACCTTCACGTCAAAGAGAGTCAAGTCGTTCACTTCTGGGAACGTCACAGTCGCGGCTTGGCCACCGTCCAGCTCCGCAATGTCTGCACCAAACAACACGCCATTCATCCCCGTCAGTCGCACTCTCTACCACCAGCACTCAAAGCCCAAGCACGCTGCAACAAGTTGCGCAATCCCTACCAAGTAGTACTACACACCTTTTTGAATGCGAATCTCGCCGGGCGTGCGCTTCTTCTCCTTGCTCGCGCCGCCGCGCTTGCCTCGCCCGACGCCAAGGATCTTGACGGTCTTGGGCTTCTCCTCGCTGGCGGTCGTGCCGTCCGCGCCGGTGGCGGTCGCCTCTGCGTCAGCGGCCGCGTTCTTCTCGTCCTCTGCCTTCTTCTCCTGCTGCTTGGCCTTCAGTCGGATCATCCTCTCGCTCTTCTTCTTCTTCCTCTTCTTCGCTCTCTCTCTCTCTCCTTTTGGTCGAGTCCAGAATAGGCTGCTGCACTTTGCGAAATGGGCGAGTGTTTTCAACCCGTGCGTCACACAAAACAAACACAAACATGCATGCGACGTGAGGATAATGGTTACTCCCACGTCATTACAGAAAGAGTCTTTATATTTGATGAACCTCCCTAAAGCAATCAAAAAGGGTGGTATATATATTCATTTCACAGATCGAGAATGCAAGATCATCCAGAGTAGAAACCATCCTTCTGCACGAGAGGCACAGACATTCTCGTGCTCTCACACTGCTAGAGTGTTGAGAAGACTGAGCTGCAGTCTGCTCCTTAAGACTATCTCTAGTATCGTCGACCGGTTTCTCATTGCATGAAATCGCCATACCACAATCTGATTGAAACTGAGTGCAATCGCGAGTGTGACCTAGGATCCTAAAGAGAGGTCCACACACCTTTACACCAAAAAGTTTAAAATAATATTAGGTTTTTTTCTCATTTTGCGCGCGCAAAAAGTCTTCAAATCAACGGCCATCAAACAAACAAACTCTAAGAGCTTCACGAAAAGAAAAAGCGGAGCCAAGAAGAGCAAGCAGAGCAGGAAGACCAAGATGGCGGCGGAGATCGAGCGCATCGTGGACAAGAAGACCATCCGCGGCCGCGTGCACTACCTGGTGGTGTGGCGGGGCTTTGGCGACGAGAGCAACACCTGGTGCGTTCCGTCTCTCTCTCTCTCTCTCTCTGTGCCGACATGTCTGGCTTGAGCCATCTATCGATCCACCTGACAGTCGCTCATGTGCTTCTTTCTCTTTCCCTATGCAATGTGACGCCAACAGGGAGAGTCGGCTGGACCTCATGGCTGACGGCTTCTCGTCCGTCATCCGCGCATACGAAGACAGTACGTGCAGCACGCGTCCTTCTCTACCAGTGACTGCGCTGTTCTAGCACAAGAACACTGGGAGGTTTGGAATGGGATGGAATCTAATGTTCGATGTGTGCATCTGCGCTCTTCCTTCGCTCAGGCCACAAGAAGAAGCGCGATGGCTCGGCCACGCCCACCTCGTCTCGCAGCCGCAGTCCGAGCCGCGGTCGCAGCCCTGGACGTCCAAAAGGCAGCAAGAACCGCCCAAAGAGCGCCACGGAGAGCAAGTCGCCGTCTCGCGGACGCAGTCGCAGCAACTCGGTGTCGCGTCCGCGCCGCAAGCCCGCTGCTAGTGACAACAACAGCGAGAACGACAAGGCGGTGAGCAACGCCAAGACGACGACGACGACGACGGCGGCGGTGGAGAAGGTCACGGAGACGTCGTTTGAGCCGGAGAAGCAGCTCATCGTGCAGCACAGCGACGAAGACACGGACGTGCTCTTGCGCTCGACGCTCAAGGCGCTGGAGACGCACGTGATCAAGACCGCGGCGTCGTCCAGCAGCAGCTCTGCTGTGGAGAAAGACGCGATCCTGACGCCACGCAAGTCGTCGCGCATGAAGGCGTCGCCAACGTCGGTCAAGACCGAGACGCAGACCGTCTCGCTGGCGTACGAAGAAGACGGACGCGTCGTGAAGCAGACAACCCAGCAAAGGATCGAAACGGTTGCGACCCACTCGCACGCGCCGCACTCTCATGCGCACGCTCACGAGTCTTCTTCGTCGTCCACCAGCACTAGCACTGTCGTCACGACCGAAGAGCAAGTGGAAGAAGTGGAGACCTCTGCGCTGCTGCATCGCGCGCCATCGCCTCGCGCCAGCAACCGAGGCGGCTTCGCCGACATGATCGACAAGATGACGGAGCGTGGGTGGATCGTGTCGTTCCTGAGCGTCGCGGTCGTGGTCGGATCGCTGCTCGCGAGCCAGATCCTGCCGCGCAGCGACCCAGAGAAGAACAAGGAGGGCGAGGGCGACCTCTGGCGCGCGTGGCTGCCGTTCCTCACGCCGATCGTCGCGCTGCTGCTCTTCTTCCACCAGAAGGACGACCGCGCGTCCGCCAAGTGGATCGCGATCGCGCTCTCGTGGCGCTGCGCGGCGGAGCTGCTCGTGTTGATCGGCACGAGCCCAGAGGAGTTCCAGACCGTGGCTGCCTCGGCTGCTGCGATTGCGAACCTGGCGCTGCTCATCGCGTTCGCTTCGCTGATCCGCAACAAGGAGCACGAGAACTCCAAGGCGACGCTCGTGGCGCTCGCTGTCGCTGCGCTTGCGCTGTTCCTCGCCGACAGGTGCGACGACGGAGCCCTTCCGGTTCTCTTTTTATGGGCGACTCATGTCTGACAATCTGTGCTTTCTCTCTATTTCTTCGTCCATTATAGCTGGGCGGTGACAACGAAGAACCCTGCGCTCGAGTCCCGAGTGATCCTCATGTCGGTGGCCGTGCTGGGCATCTCGCTGTCTCCAGCGCTCACTGCCACCGCAGACGACGACGAGTAACCGACGACGGAGTCCGTCCCTCTTGTGCATGTCCCCCTCCCTCCTCGAAGAACGAGCCATCCGTCCATCTTATGCTTGGTTCAGTTTTGCTGCTTATTGATGCGCTGCTGTTTATTTTGTTTCTCTCTCTCTCTGGGCGACGACGATAAGTACGAATAACGTATGCTATCATCTTGTTTATCAGCTGCGCCTTCGCCTGCCTTGACGTGCGTGTGTTCCTGCCATTTCTACACCCACTCATCCATCTTCTGCCTTCCATCGTCTAGTGCGTCGTGGCAAAGTTGAGCGTCTTGGCAAAGAGCTGGCGGCTGCGCACGCTGATGATCGAGTGCTCGTGCTCTTCGTTCTCGACCAGATCGTCCAGGATCTCGATCGTCAGCGCCGCAGCCGCGAACGACGACGACAGGTGCTTTCGGCGGCGACTGGAGGATAAATACTGCGTCATCGCAGAGTAGAGCAGCGTCTCGCGCATCAACAGCTCCAGCTTCTGCTCGTTCACGCCCGACGCGTACTCTGCCAGCAGGTCCTCCCAGAGCTCCTCGTCCTCGCACAGGCAGTGGCGCCACACTTTCGCGAGCTCTGCGTCAAACTCGCCCGAGTCCGCGTCCTGCACGCTCTCCACAGCCTCCAGCGCCATGACGAACAGGCTCGTTCTATTGGCAACCAAGCAAGCAAACGTTAGGTGGCTAGATAACAAAGCACATGTCCGAAGGGCACACGGGAGTGTTCCGTACCTCATTGGATCGTTCTTTGCGACCGACGACGAAGCCTCGAGACACGTGTCGACAAGTTCGTCACAAGTCAGCGGACGAGAAGCGTCAAGGGGTTGCTCCGACGGCAGTTGCTGCTGCAGCACCTCCTGGATCTTTATGCGGACAAGCTACGCCATGAAAAAGTGTCAGGGACTCGCACCACACAACAAACCAACAAAGAAGCAACCAATTGAAACCTTTGCGTACCTCGCGCTTGATCTGCTGCATGTTCTCTTCGTTGCGAGATGTGTCTGGGGCTGCGAGCGCCGCGATCTTCGCGAGACTCGTCAGGTTCTTGCGCTTCGAGAGCGACGAGCGCTCCTGCTCAGCCTCGTGCAGAGCAAGCGACGCGGTCTGGTCGTAGCGCTCGATCGAGATCGCCGTCATCCAGCGATTCTTCGACAGCGTCTCGTGCCCTTTCATGTACTGGTGCAGCGACCCGCCGTACAGTTTCGAGTTGCCCAGCATGTACGCGAGCATCGTCGATCGCGCCTTGCGCTCGTATGCGGCGGAGACTGGCCACGGGTTGCGCACTTCCCCGCCGTACCAGCTAAACAGAAACCGCGCAAAGCCGTCGTAGGTCGTGCAGTACGCCTCCAAGCGCTTCGTCGACGCGCTCTTCGGCAGCTTGCCCAGCACGTAGTCCAGCTTGGACAGATTCGCCTGCTCTTCCGTGTACACCAAGAAGACCATCCCTTCGTAGTACGCGTACTTCTCCGACAGCTTCACGCACTGCGCAAAGAGCTCGTGGCGCTTTCGCTCCAGGAAGCCATCCTGTTCAAAATCCCCAGCGTCAAGCGCAGTGTTCGTCGCGACGTACACGAGCGGATTCAGGACGTAGCGCTTGCTCAGCTCCGACTCTTTCCGCAGATCTTCGGCTTCTTCACCCTGCAGCGCGGGCAAAAAGCGCAAGTAGCCGTCCAAGAGCACGCAGCCGAGGCTCTTGATCTGATCCGTCACTTCGAAGATCTCGTCATTCTCCCAGCGGATGCGTTTCTCGTCAGAGAGAGTCGAGTAACCGACAAGCACCGTCAGACGACAGACCTGGTCCACGATCACTCCGCGAACTTGGCGCGTGAACGCCCAGCTCCCAGTCGCAGTGAAGGCGCCACCGCTGGACGTCTGAGACTCCGAGCTCACGGATGACGGTTTGAGCATGCTCAGCATGCTGTAGCCGGCTTCCAAGAGCGCATACAGGTACGTTGGGTCGCTCTCACCGATTGAAGTGCCCAGCTTCTGCACTTCCACGCTAAGCAGCTGGAACAACTCTGTGATCTTGCTCACTTCGCAGTAGAAAATGTCAAACGCGTTGTAGCCAGCCAAACGGAGCTGCTCTTTCTGGTACCCTCGCTGCTCCACAGTCTTTTCAATCGCGTGCAGCAGAAACTGTCCCGTCAGTCGGCGCTGGATGCTGCCAGCCGCAGACGAGGAACACAGCGGATCTTCTGTAGACGTCTGAGTGTGCAGCGAGCCCTGGAACTTGCTCAGGGAGATCGCAGCGTTCAGCTTCTCTTCGTCTTCTGTCAGGTGCCGACTGAGCTCTGGGGACTTGACGATCACTTGCCACACGTTCGCGCACCGCCGCTGAAGGAAGTCCAAGAACTCGACATGGCGCGTGCGCTTCTCCTCGAGCTGGAAACGCACGAGCTTTGGAGTCACCAACGCTGCATTGCTGCCATTCTTCTTTGCTTGATGATCGCTCCCGCCCTCTGTGTCTTCCTTTCCCCATCGCAGACCCGACGAAGGCTTCGCATCTAAAATCTGGAAATCAACAGCGACAGCAGCCTGGGCGACAGCAAAAGCGTCTTTGTTTGCGATCCGCAGCGGCGACGTCGAGTACGGATCCTCGTGGAAATGGGTCGTCAGCAAACGCACGTACTCCTGGACATCCAGGTTTTCAGCGAGGAAATGCGGGGACTCGCCCGTCAAGCGGCTTGCTTCTTCCAGACGCTTGCGGCTCTTCTCGTGGATCGAAGTTGTGGCAGCGCCTCTCGAAGACGATCGCGCTGGCAGCGCTTCCACTTTCTGCATGTTCGATGCAGTTGCGACGCAGACGGTTCCCCCATGCGGCAGCTTGTTGTCGTCTTCCATGAGCACAAACGACACTGAGCCTTTGGTCGCATCGCCGGCAAACGCGTTCGCCTCCAGTCGCGCGCCAAAGCCGACAGCAGTGCGGTTGTGGACACCCTGCAGCGAGAAAGCCGCGTAGCGCACGGTCGTCTGACCCGAGCGCGGGAGCAGGATCGACGCAAACTGGATCGGCAGCGCCTTTGTCCACACGAGATAGAAAGCGCCTCGCGCGATGCCAAAGCAATCCACGTGGAAGTAGCGACTCGTGTCGCCAACCTCCGAGAACGACGGCTCGTAGTCCAGCACGCACGCCCACTCTGGCTCGGGGGACTCACTGGTCGATCCGAGCGAGAACTGAAACACTGCGTACTTCACCTTCGCGAACGCTTCCTGTCTCGAGGAGCAGACAAACGCCACGAGCAGCGCAAAGCAGTTGTCGAGCACGTACGGGAGCGACACGATCTCCACTTTCGCGAGGTGCTGGTCTGGGAAGTTGTCGCTAAAGTAGCTGATCGCCACGCGCGCGGCGTCAAAGTGCTTCACCGACACGCACGAGCAGTCCATGACGTCGCCCGTGCTGAACGTGCGGCGCTCGACGACCCCATTGCTGAACAGCACGAGCATGTCCGCCGTCTCATCGCTCACAATCCCGTCGGAGACCGAAGGCACGACCTTGACGTACTTGATCGGGAGGTTCGGGTCCAGTTCCCCGCCGTACTGTCCGCTGCTTGAACGCGACGCCGACGCGAAGAAGAATTGCGAGACCGACTTGGTCAGTCCCGAGAGGAAGCCGCCGTTGCGCTTCTCGAACGCGCGCACGCGGATGCGACGGTCCTCCATCGCGACTTCCCAGATGTTGCCCTGGCTGCTCCAGCACACGATGCTCTTGAGATCTTCCTCGGGCGACTGCTGCAGCTGCGAGATCTCCTGCTGATCCACGGTCGACATGATCGCGTCGGCGTTCGTGAACACCTCTTCTTCGTACTGCAGTGGGATCTGCACGCTCAGCGGGACGCTCTCGTACGGGAGGTCAATGTCTTCCCAGAAGAGCACGATGCCGCTCTTGCCGATCACCATCAGCGACAGACTCTGCCCGGAGAGCGCAAAGAGGAACGGGCTCAACACCTCGCGGTCCTCTAATTCGTCCGGGAGCGACAGCGAGATCACTTTCCCCTGCTCCTCCTGCCACAGCAGAATCTTCGTGCGCAGGACCACGACAAAGTACACGATCCACTGACGCCCGCTGCTGTGACGCGCAGACGGGATCGACGCGCGACACGACACGATCTGCGGGAACTGCTGCTGCTTGTGCCCACCACTCTCCTTGCGGATCTCGTCGCTGATGAAGCTCGGCAGCGTGTCGACCATCGTGATCGTGCACTCGGGGGTCTCGATGAGCACGTTCTCCGCGGCTTCATCGCTGCGACCGCCGTCCACGGATGCTGCTGGCGCTGGCGCCATCTGCTGCTGCTGCTGACTGCTGAAAAAGAACGACTCGGCGGCTTCGAGCTGCAGGCGCTGGCGCTTGCTGTGCGCCGTCGTGGTCGCGGTACCGCCTGTCGCGACGAGCAGATCCGGGTGCGGGGGCGAGAGTAACCCGCCGCTGCGCTTCGACGGCACTTCCACGAACTTGCGCGCGCGGAACATGGTGGAGATGACGATCGGAGCTGCTAGTGGTGGTCGTCAGTTGGACGTGCGCGCGTCGCTCAGTCTCTCTATCTGTCTGTCTGTATGGGAAGGGAAGGGAAGGAAGGGGTCGCTGGACAACGACGCGCTCGCTCTGCTTGCCTTTCTTCGCTCTTTGTTCCCAACGCCAAATCCAAATGCCAGCTTTGCAAAACGAGTCGATTCGATGGTGTGCAGACAGCTTTTGTGCGTGTTTTCAGGATGAGAAGTCTTTGTGCTGGGTTATTCCTTCAAGACTAGAATCGACACTTCATAAACCCAGTCATATATCGCATCTTGCAGTTGATCTTTTTCTGGTTTAGTTCCAATAAATACGGCATTTGGCATTCTGCGTTCTCCATCGCACCCCATGGGGTACAATTAGCTTCCTCTTTTCTGCTCACTCTGCAGCACCTTTGTGACGTTCTTCATCACGAGTCTCCCGTTCGCCAGCGCTGCTTGCGCGTGCGTGCTGCTTCCCATGTCGATCTCTCTGGAACCCACACTTCCTAGGTATTCCGTTAGCGTCGCATCAACACCCGACGAGAGAGCGTTGAGAGAGAGAGAAAGATCGTTAAAAGCCGAGAGTCGCACGGGACGCTCGGTAGGACTCTTCGTTTGCTGGAGTGGGAGCAGCGGACGAAGCGACACCGTTGTCGTTCGAAGCCGTGCTCTCTTGGCGGCGCAGCTTGCCGTCTTTCGACGACGGAGCGCCGTTCGACACGCCGTTTTGGATCAAAATCTTGTGCGCGAGCTCGAGCGCTTTCATCCACTTGAGCATCTCGTCGCGGCTCTTGGCGAGGAATCTGGTCTGGTGGGTCGGCGAGCACACCAGGAATTCGTTCGGCTTGCCGTCGGATTTCGCCTGAACGATCTCGAGCCCAGCGACCGCGAGTGGGATGGAGCCTCGCGGCTCCTTGTCACCCTTGCGCTTGTAGTATCGAAGGTACCCCTCTGGGTCGATCACGCACCAACGATCACGGAACCCGCGCAGCGACATGTTGCCAAACACTCCCTTCTCATTCGAATGGCTCGGGTGTTTCATCAGCTTGCCGCTCAGCGTTGGCATACTGCCGTCAATGCCTGGAGCGTAGTTGGCGTTCGAATCCGTCGACGGAGCCATCGACGCCATGGACGCGTCACTGCTGCTGCGGCTAGTTCGACGCTCAGGCATCCCTGAGAGTCGTCTCGTGGATGACATGTGCTCTTGCTGAGCAGGAGCTCCGATCAGCGAGGCGCGCGTTGTAGCTCCGATCAGCGATCCACGCGTGGTAGCTCCAGTCAATGATGCCCGCGTGGTAGCTCCAGTCAATGATGCCCGCGTGGTAGCTCCAGTCAAAGACGCGCGTGATGTGGGTGCAATCAGCGATGTGCGTGCTGGCATACTGCTTCTATCAGCGGACATGGCGGTCACCGATGATCTTCCTTGGACTTGATCCTGAAGCGCAGCCATTTCATCCTTCAGCTCCGTGCGTCGACCGTTCAGTTCAGTGAGTCGTGGACCGTCGTTCGCATTCGAAGCCAATGTGATCTCGGCCACCACTTCTTGCTGTTAGTAAAGAAGAATTCGAAAAGTCAGTTAGATCGGTACAACCACAACCCAAGACGAGCACACGCACAAAACAGAAACTTACCAATTCGGCTCTCAGCTTGGCCAGTTTCTTCTGCACACGAGCGGCATTTGCGGCGCGCTCTTCCATAATCTGATCAATGTTCATGGCAGCGTACGGATCTTCCGGCTCAGAGATACTTGGACGCGAAAGAGACGATCGGCGGTCGATCTCGGATTGAGAGTTGAGCTCTTTTTCCATTCGCTGCATCTCATCAAGCGAGTTCTTCAGATCGTCCTTCAGAGCAGCACGGCGAATCGAGAGGTTGTCCGCAACGGCGTGATCGCCGTCATTCGAGGCTTTCGCGATAGCCACAACTGTCTCGCGCTGCAAACAGGCACATCAACACAAAAAGAGTTACGATTAGAACCGACCACGAATAACTGGACAGCATCGACACTCACCAAGGTCTTCCTCAGATACTCGATTCGGTTCTCCAGGAAGATGAACTGAGGAGGTTTCTCGCCACTGATGAAGTCGTCTTCGCGCTTGGACGCAATCGCAACCGACTGCATTTGCTTCTTGAACTGGGAAATCTCCGACTCCACGTATTGCGCGCGCTCTTGCTCTTTCTCTAAGTCGTCCTCGAGTTGGTCGCATTTGTGCTTGATCTTCGCAAGCAGCAACTCCCTCGCATTCTCAGCCTTCTTGTCGATCGAGCCTCTCTGGATGTACGAGCCCAGAAACGCGGACGAAAACACGTCGATCTCGTACACGCCGTCGTCGTTGTCGATATCCACAAACTGGTCCAGTTCCAGCTGCACCGCGTCCAGCGACTCTTCCAGAACGACTCTCGCTTGGCGCAGCTCTTCATTTTCCACAATGAGCTCTGCGATTTCCTTATCAAGCTCAACGTTACGCGCACTCAGCTCCGTGGTCTTGATCACCTCTGGGGATTCGATTATCCCTTCCTCTTGAAGCTTCAGCTGCTCGATGTTCTGTTCCAGAGTGCTCGTTTCTTGGATCAAGGTCTCACGCTCCTTCTCGAGCAAAACCGCGTACTCGTTCATCGCGTCGACCTGGGAAGACACGATTTCGAATTTCTTCGCTAGCTCGATCTCTTTCTTCTCCATCCTCTGTCGTGAAATCTTCCACACTTGCTGATGCAACTCATACGCGACAAGCATCCGGAAGTATTCGAGACGCAACGAGCTTTGCACCGTGCGCGCGACTCGGTTTTCTTTCTCTTCCTCAGTTTCTTCTCGAGGGACTTCTTCTTCGACTCGACCCTGTGGTTGGACAGTTCCATTTCGCACTCAGATTAGCAACCTGCACACACACGCCACAAGATCGACAAGAACACAACCCAAACTTACCACAATCCCCTTCGAGATGTCCGCAAACTTGATGCGAACCGGACGCGCAACCCTGCTCAGCTTCTCGAGCACTTCGCTGTAAGTGAAGCCCGTCAGTGGTTCTCCATTCATCGCTGTCATTCGCATTCCAACAATCAATCGCCTACAGACAATAGCAAAACTCAGGCTCAGTGACTGGGTAGACACAACTGAACACAAGCAGTTCAGCACAGCAGCATACTTCTCCGGCTTGACACCCCAGTTGTAGATCTCCGCAGGACTTGGCTCGCCGTTCGGTAGCTAGCACCATGCACGCAGGTCAATTAGTCTCACACTCGACAGCCATGCATCGTTCCACCCACACGCATTCCGACTTTCGAGCAAACAGTACCTTGTAAACCTCCGCAATGTGAACTTGGAGGTCCGAGAATTCAGCTCCGGGCTCGCCCGCGATCTGCTTCAAGTTGAGACCGAGGCGGCCATAATCGAACGCCACTTCGATCTCGTGCACCCACTTGTACATGATCCCGGTGCGGAGTGGCGGTCGGAGCCATTGCGTGTGTCCGTACGGAGACACATAATACGTCTTGCCTCCGTGGGTCTTACTCTCGCGCGTAGACCATCCCTTCGGCAGCACCAGCACTTCACCGTCGTCTCTGATGACTGCAGACTCGTACTCGATGCTACGATTGCGAAATATGGCACGCGCTTGAGCGTTAGAACCTCAATCCACACACAACCAAGCGTCCAGGAGAACAAAGAGGCTCTGACTTACGACTCCAGCACTTTTGCCGTGGCTTCGTCCACATTCGTGTGCTTTGGTGTCTTTTCGCCGCCTTCTGCTGCTGTCGTTTCTGTCGCCTCCTGCTCGCCGTTCGTCTTCGCTTCTCCTTCTTCTCCTTCTCCCTCGACTTTCGTCTCCTGCTCCTTCTTCTCAGCAGCAGCAGCAGCCGCTTCTCCATTCACTTGCTCAATGATGTCGTCGCTGTTGGCTTCCTCGCTCAGCGTTGAGGCTTCTGCTACAATGTCGACTTGAACGTCAGCTGTGTGCACTGGGAGCGTCGCTGGCATCGCCGACGGGGACTCGAGCGTCTCGAACGACGTGAACGACGGCGTCGCCGCCTCTGCGATCACCACCATATCGTCGCCTTCACCTGCACCAAAAGTGTCGCTCTCACTGGAGACCGTGACTGCAATAGGCTCAACCATCCCTTCCAACTCTGCTTCCTTCACCACACCTGCCACTTCTGTTGTAGTAGCAGTACCACCATCACCTTCATCGCTGCTGCTCTCCGCCACAATCGCCATATCTAGCGGCGGCGGCACGGGAGGATCCGCTGTATCCGCATCGGCGACCACCACCACAGGGCAGTCGCCTCCATCTGGTGCGGTGGCGGGTGTGGCGATCGGCTCGTCGCCTGCAGTCGTCGTGGGCGGTGTCGTCTCGCTCATGGCTCCGGTGTGTGTGTGTGATGTGTGATGTGTGATGTGGGTTCCCTGCGCGTGAATATGCGAGACGCTCTCTCTCTCTCTCGCGTCGAGAGCAGCGCTTTCTCCCTTCTTCGTCACGCTTTGTCCCAAACTTTTTGCTTTGTTTGAGGCTGTTTGTTTGTTTGAGTGAGGGAAGGGAGGATTGAGGGATAAAAGAGACAGCAATGCAATATATTGGGCATTGCATTGGTGTTGAGATCCAATAAGAAACAATAATGAGGGTGTATTGCATTGTGCTGTGATTGAAGCAGTTGCTCATTGTCGATTTTCTCAGACAAGCCATTCGACATTTCCATTATGTGGCGAGTCTGAGGAGTTGACGCGTGTTGATGACGATGACCGTTGCTGGCCAGATCGAAAATCCAGCACGACGACTCGAATAGCGACATCACCTCAGTCAAGCCAGCCGAGTCTCTGAACCTCGCTGCCTTCCTCCCAAGTCGAATGCACGCACAGATACGAAGGCGTTTAGTTGCCAGATGGAGACCAATGCACAAGCGAGCTGTATTATCTCAACGCATGGTAGCCATTTTTCTCTCCAGAGCCGCGACGTCGACGTCGACACAGCTTCTGGCTCGGTGATTGTTTTGTATTGTACTTGCATCAAGCGCACGCGATCGCTGCCATCTCGTCTGGTGCCGTTCAGAGCCAAACACCATCCAGCGGACAGACGAGAGGCGCAGCGACGCACATTTGGCGGGCGTGCAAAGAGAGCAAGAAGGAGAGACATGCAATGATACACAGAGGAAAATTAAACCTGGGGGAACTCCATCATGGTAAAGCCATCGCTGCACTCACTCGACTTGGACTGCGCCTCGAGCTGGACGTCTTCCGGGTTGACGTGCTGCGGCTCGAACGTCGCCTGCGCCACGAAGCGGGTCTCGCGGATGAACTCACACAGCGAGTTCTTTGCGAGCTCTTCCGGCGTGAACTTGGACTTGGAGCTCTTCAGCACCATAATCTTCGTGTTGAAACGGCGGCTCGCCTCGGCTGCACAGGGGAGCAATATGGGATGTCAACATTGCGTCACAGAATGAATCGCAGATCGTAGCAGTAAGAGAGCAACGTACTGCGGGAGCGAATGCCGTAAAACTGGCAGACACTGTGGATGATGAGGCGGTGGAACGCCGAGTCCACGAGAGGGATCACAAGGCGAACGTCCTTCTCAGTTGCCTTAAGCAGCTCCATTGGGTGGGTGAGCACACGGAGCAGCCCAGCAGCGACTTCAATCTCCGACGGCACTTCACGCCACTGAAAACGAGGTTTACACACAATCGCAGTCAGCGAAAAGAATCTTCAAGCTGCACACGTGGCGCCTTTGTACCTGGATAAAGTGGAGCACCACGTACTCCACAGCTTCAATGAACTGCGAAAACGATTGGAACGAGCGGACGAGGAGCGTGCGCGCGCGACGATCAATGCGGAGGAACATTTCTTCCGCATCTTGATTCAGCGACCCAACAAAATGCACGTAAAGCGTCAGCATGGCTGTGGCAGCAATTGAATGAACGAGAGGTCAACAATTCACCGCTTACCATTCCAGTCGTCACGGCGGCGCAGGCGTGGCTCTTTCGCTTGCTCGCTCTTGCTCATCTTTCCTTTGCGGAACGCAGTCTGGAGCTCCTGGTTTTGCGGCTCAGCGAGCTTTTGGAAGTTGGATCTAGCGGCACGAAGAAGAAAGCTGTGAGCATCATTACTGAATAGCATAAATGAGAGATGCAGCCATGTTCTCCCTACTTCCACTCGACGTTGATCGACATGTGCTCCATCAGATCCTCAATGCGAGTCGACGCCGCGCGGTTGCCAAAGTGATGGTCTGCACACACATCATTCGCCATAACAACATCAACATCACAGACATATGAGCAGCAATCGACGCCGCCAAGCCCTCCGCAGCCACATGCACAACAGAATCCGCACCGTTAAACCAGCGCTGCTGCTTTCGCACGCCCACTGGGAGCTCATTCGGCTTCATGAGGTACGCCGCCGATCGAATTGGGTTGATATTGATCAGTCGCTTGCTGCGCGCAGCCGAGGTCTCAGGGGTGGTCGCGCGCTTCTGCGGAGTCTTGGCGCGGCTCGAGCCGTTGCCGTTGCTCTTGGAGCGCACGGGGGTGTCCACTGGGCGTGCCACAGCCTCGACGCTCACACTCACGACGGCAGGCGACGCTGCAGGCGTCGTGGACGTGGACGAACCCACTCGCAGCGGCGCAATCGGACCCTCGCCCCACGCCATCTCGGCCTCCAGCTCGCTGCCGCAGAGCGACGCCGAGTCCGCCTCCGAGTCACTCGCGGACACGAGCGCGTGCGGGTCGTCGAGCAGGTTGATCGCGTCGGCCATGCCGCTCTGGTTTCTTCGTCTCTTGAGCTCCTTGTGTGCTTGTTGGAATTGTGAGTGCTGTCTTGAGTATGTGAAGAAAGCAAAAGACCAGCACTCGCGAATCGATTCTTCTCAGAAAGAAGTCGCTTGGAACTCTCGCTAGGGCTGCGCAAATTGGCGATCTCACTTGCTTTTAGTATGCGAGTTACCAATCCTCGCTAAAACCACGAGAGCTAGGACTAGGTTAGGATTCTCACTTGAAGTGACTATCGACTTGCAAACTCGCTTTATATAGAGGGAGCCAGAGAGAGTTCAACAGTTAAGTTCGCTTTTCACCAGCAGATGGCTACACTTTTGCAGGCGAAAAGCGACCTTGCAGCGTGACGGCCACGCATGATGTCAAGCATGATATGCTCGGTTTTGCTCAAAAGATACTTGTCGCCAGTCTCCACGGGTCTACCGATGCAAAAGACATAAATTGCAGCGTCCACCAAACGACAAACTCGGAACTCGGATGAACTCTGCTCGCTTCCTAAAACACACGCACACGACCTTCTCCATTAGCCCGCAGCCTCGGCTTTCACGCGCGACCGCTTCTTCGCAGCCAAGGTCGCAGCTGGAGATGGCGCGTCAGCACCGCCACCAGAGGCCGATCGCTTGAGCTGGCGGCCGCACGTGACGAACTTCTTCGTGTCCCAGTACTCCTGCTTGATCTTGTTCCACGGACCGTTGAGGATCACCATGACTTTCGTGTCGCGGTGGTACTGGAGATCCGTGATGAGCTTGGGCGTGATGAGGAAGTACTGCGGGAGCTTGCTGCCACAGGACGACTTGGTGATTCGCTGGAACACCTTGCGCTCGTTGTACACGTCCATGCCCTGGTTGATCTCGTCCACGACGCGGAACGGACACTTGGTCAGGCTCTGCAGCGCCATTAAATACATGATCGTGCCAACCGATTTCTCCTGCAAGGTAGGACAACACAACAAAAGCAAACAGTGAGACTCCAGGTCTTCATCATAGTCATGACTCGACGACACAAACCACAAAGCCACGTACGCCGCCGGATTGCTCTTCCGCAGTCATCGTCGAGAGCTTCGTGTTCTTGCGGAACTGCGCGCGGCGCTGGATGCCCCACTTCGAGATGTCCTGGTCCTCGTCGTCCAGCACGATCTCGCCCACGCAGCCAATGTCCTTGAAGAACTCTTTGAACGACGAGTCGATCTGCGCCACCACATCCTTGAGCTTGGCGTGCCACGATTCCTACAATCGGAAACCAAAATCAAGCGCATTCGGAGTTAGAAACGTCACGCAATCAACCACAATAGTGAAGCAGTCGTGGCGATTGGCAAGTAGGATCTTTCACTGACCTTGATGGCGTTGACCTTGTCCTCTCCGTTGTTGACAAAGTCCTCGAGCTCCTGCAAGCCGGCTTCTTCGCGCTCGATCTCTGCCGCGACGCGCTGGTAGATCTCGCGGACGCTGATGTCGCCTCGGAAACAGTCGAGCGACGCCCGGTTGTTCTCAATGCAGCCGCGCAGGTCTTCGAGGTCGTCCGAGAGCTTGGCGAACGCTTCTTCGTACTCGTCCCACGGCGCTTCTTCCTCAGCCTGGCGCTTCAGCTGCATCGCCTTCTTCGCGATCGACATGAGGTTGTCCCTCGCCCGCTTGTACGCATCTTGCAACTCTCGGATCTTCTGCTCTGCGCGCTTGAGCTGCTTCGCAGTGAACTCGGCGCGCACCTGCTGAGCGCCGATCCGCAAAGCAAGCGACGCGTCTCGAGCACTCGCGACGAGAAGCTCTTTCGTCATTTTGAGACACTCCTTGATATGCCGCGCTTGCCTGATGACGAATCGAACATACACACACAACAAGAGCACATCAATAACAGCGATCTCAACAACTGGGCAAACAAGCACGGATGATCTCGCCTTGCTGCTTGTCCCTTGAGTTTTCGAATCATCGCCTCTTCTTTTTCAGACAGATCCTGCAACAGTCAGACACGATAGATCCACCACAACACCATGAGTCAGTTGTCCACAAAAGGTGAAAGGAGTGGAATCACAACAACAACAATAGCCACGTACTCTCGCAAGCTCGCTCCGCAGACTGTAGATCTTGTTCTCGGATTCCGCGATTTTCTCGTCCATGCGCATCATCTTCTTGAGTTGCGACCGGATCTCCGTGATCTGGTGGGACGACTTGTTTCGCTCTTCCGCAAACGCGCGCTCTTGCGACTTCAGCGCATTGATCTAGTTGAGAGAGAGAGAGGGTCACACTCCAGTTCACCGAAACGTAAAACAATATTGATCGAACAACAAGCATGTTTGGTGGACCTCGTCTTGGATGGCAGAGAGCTTGGACGTGTACTCGTCCAGCACAGTCTTCATCTGGTGCTTCTCGTCTTCATTCGAAGAAGACGCCGCGAGCAAGCGAGGGTTCTGGAGATCGTTCGTGCGCGTGGTGACGTTTCTCTCTCCGTACTTCGACACTGTTGCGTAGGAATTGGTTAAATCTCAGTTACCATTTGCAGCGATAAGGACAACCAGACAGATACCACTAACGCACCAGAAGTCACGTATTTCTTGAATGGAGTCACAAACGCCGCTTTCCGCTCTGGTGCCGCGATCGCATTGAAAATGTCGCCGCCTCGGTTGACAATGTCCTCGGTCTGGCGGGAGCCGACGAGCACTGTGTGGATGCCGCCGTGGGCTCGCAGAACTTCGTGGATGACATCTGGAGCGTTGACCAACTGCATGATAATCAGGGAGAGTTAGAAGGTTCTGATTTGGACGACACAAATGATGGCATCCCATGACTCTTTGTTGCCTGACTCACCTCGTCGAGGAACCCAGAAATGCCAAACTCGCGACGATACCTGTCAAGCTGGTCATCAGCGAAAGGACGACTCACGGGGTTGCACTTCCCATCTTGAACGATCAGGATCGACGCCTTGATGCGCTGTCCAGAGCCCTCGCTGTTGAGCTCTCGGATGATCGTGTTGTAGTCCTCGTAGCACTCGGTCACGAGAGCAGCCATGAGCCACTTGGGGAGCGTGTCTTCCAGGTACTTTGCGTGCAGCGCTTCGTTGACTTGCATCTCCAGCACGACCGGACCCCACACTTTGCGCTTGAGCTTGTGCTGGTTACGCTTCACCCAGTCCGCGGCGCGAATCGAGTCCGGGTCCACTTTCTGAAGCGCGAGGCGACGCTGAACGTCCTCGTCTTCGAGCTTCGACAGCTTGTACTTGACTTTGCGGATCTCGTCTTCCGTCGCAACCAGTTCTCGCGCGCAACCTTCTCGCTTACTGCTGATCTCGGCGTGCTGCAGAAAGCAAGCCAACGAGGGTAAGCGTCTAGGTGTCAAGAGTATTAGATAGCCACGCACAATGCCAAGCGCACCTCCATTTCTTTCGCTCGCTGAGCTCTTTCCAGATCCACTTTCTGCTCTTTCAACGAGGCTTCAGCTGGCATTTCTTCACGCTCTTTCTTCCACTACTCGCAGCAACACGCACACAAAGAGCACATTGTCGAATCAGATACCAAGCAATGCATGTCTCAAAACCTGCGCAGCGCTAGTAGAGAGTGCTTACTTCCGCCAGGTCGGTCTCGAGTCGCTCGAGCTTTCGCTTCGAGAGGTTGTGCTGGTTGCGCAGCTCACTGACTTCCGAGAGCGTCTTACTCTGCGAATTCTCCAGCGCTTCCACCTGCGCATTCATGGCATTCAAGAGGAAGAGAGAGAGAGAGGGGTCAGTCCATTACACGCTCAATGTGTACCTAACGGTAATCGCAACAGCAACAGCGTACGCTTTGCTTCTCGCGCTTGAGCTTCTCTTCGAGCTGTCTCTTCGTTCGCTCAACCTCGGTTTTCCTGTTCCCTCAAATACAAAACCGGTCAGCAGTCACTCGATTAGCATGGCTGTCACATTCTCGATCAGTACCGAACGTACTCTGCTTTGGCTTTCTCCAGCTTGATGGTTTCTTTCTCCAAAAGGTCTTCTAGTGGCGCAATGGTCTCGTCTTTCGCTTTCTGCAAGAGCATCCCACACCATTACACAGTTTCGAGACGTTAGCAATAGGAACAATTCGATACCTCACACGGCTTTGCTGGTGTTTGCAAGATACGTACATCCATCTCTTCGCGCCATCGCTTCTTCTCGCCTTTGAGCTCTTCGACTTCGCGTTTCATCTCCTCAAACTCAAGCCAGAGGCACTTCTTCTCCATCAGATCCGTCTGCAAGAGCACAACAAACACACATTAGACAGTAGCCTCATCCACAGCACTCGCAATGCTGATAGAACCAATAGGGACAGACAGCAGCCATAGCAAATGCAGCACCTCCTTGATGCGGATCTCGTGGTCGACAATGCGCTCGACTTCTTTCTCGCGCTGGCGGTTCTCGCTCTTCTTGAGCTCCAGCGACGAGCGCGCACCATCCAATTCCTAGGATAATCACACACCACCACCAGAGTTCGTTAGAAGAATGACATCACGCATGCTCCATTCAGGACACTGCAGGAAGAAGCACAGCGTAGAAGGACGTACGCGCTCCTTGTCGGACATGTCGCTCTGCAGCTCGATGATCTTGTCGTGCGTGATCGCCAGATCGCCGTCCATGATCGCCGTCTCCGTGGCTTTGAGCAGCTGCACGGGGTTCATGCGCGAGAACTCGCCCACTTTGTCCTGCGGGAGGAACTGGCAGAGGTTGTCGATCTGGATCTTCGCCGCCTCCATCACGCCCGTGACCGCCTTGAGCGTCGAGTCGCGTCCGTTGAGCATCCACGAGCTCTTGTTGTCGCGGTAGATGTTGCGCCGGATCACCTTGTTGCCGTTCTTGAAATACAACTCAATCTGCCACACACACACAGTTACGCAGTACATGTACACGTGTGTTAGATTAGGCTACGCATGCAGGATTAGCAGCACGAAGGTGAAAGCAACGCACGCACCTCTGTGTATCCCGAGTCTTTCTCATGGCGCACAAACTGCCCGACTTTATCAGCACGACCAAGCAGCTATCGACACACACAGCACCATAGCAACAGCAGAATGAGTACCTCCACGCATATCAGACGAGCCATAGCAGCGACACACCAAACAGCTCACGTGCACACACGCGCAAGCAGCAGCGACAATATATGCTGTTCCTACCTTGGTGCTGCCAGCGAGTCCGACGCAGAGCGCGCAGACGATGGAGCTCTTGCCCGTGCCATTTGGTCCGAGGATGAGGTTGAGACGCGGACCGGGGTGGAACTCGGCGTCCGTGTACGTGAGGAAGTTGTGCAGCTTGACGCGGAAGATGGATCCGTCCACGTACTCCTCGCAGGACGAGTCGCTCGCCACGTCGCTGTCGCGCGCAGTTGCCATCGTCGCCATCAGCGCAAGTCAAATGTTCCCGCGAAAACTGCTGCGTGCGAACAATTGCGAAAATTGCGAAAATTGCGAAAACTTGTGGGTTGTTTCGTGAGGTGGGACACACTATTTGGATTTGCATTTCTTTCTTGCAACAAACCTGGACTCAATTGACCAGCATCGCATTGAATGGTGGCATTTTGGACACTTCGGGTGACGCTCGCGCGGTCGCGTGCTGCTCGCTTCGGCGCTAGAGCGGCATACCCGGCTGCAAGCGGCGCAAGAAACAGTAGCCGCACTACAGCAGCTAGTGCTGGTGCTGCTACAGCCACTTCAGCTGCACCTAGCGATGACGACGAGGAAGCGCGCACCGAGCCGAGATGGATCACACAAAGCGCAGCGTCTTCCTCGTCGATCACTGCGACCATGACGAAGCGCATCGTCGACCGGCAGCATCGCCTCGGCAGCGTGCCCATGCGCAGCAGCAACACGCTGCACGCGCGCGACGCGGAGCAGACGCCGTTCACGGGCTTTGAGCTGGTCTTCCTCGGCACGAGCGCGGGCTCTCCGTCCGTGCGCCGCAACCCGACTGCGGTGTGCCTGCGCCTGGCGCAGCAGAACTGGATGTTCGACTGCGCAGAAGGGAGTCTGCGGCAGCTCATGAAGAGTGTCATCCGCGTGCCGCTCACCAACAAGTTCTTCATCACGCACCTGCACGGCGACCACTTGTACGGGCTCCCGGGCATCCTGTGCACGCTGGACAACCACAACGCCGACTTCATGGACTCGCGCACGAGGAAGCACGTGCCGCGACCCATCGCGGTGTACGGTCCTCTCGGGCTCTTCTCGTACCTGAACACAGTGTTCGCGACCAGCAGCACGCGCATAACGAACCTGAACATCACGGTCCACGAACTGGTGACTCCTGAGATGCTCAAGAATGCGTCCGCCCACGAAAAGCACATGCGCAGAGCGCCGACCCACCCGGTACGATTTGCACTTTATTGTGTATCAGCATATTTGGAGACGTGGCTCTTATATGTTAGTGTTGTGCGGTGGTCTGCAGTCATTGAAGCGCGAGATGATCCAAGCCAAGTGGGACGGGCAGAGCCACGTCTGGAAAGTGTTTGACGACGGCAAAGTGAAGGTGGCGGCGTCGACATTGAAGCACACAGTGACCAGTTTTGGGTACGATCCTCTCTCTACCGTAGTTGCTCTCATACAAGATGGATAGAGCTGGCGAACAGGGCTTGGCTAATCCATCCACCGATGGCGTGTAGGTATGTGATAGAAGAGCATACGATCCCAGGACGACTCAAGGCAGACGAGCTGATCGCGAGAGGACTCCCTCCTGGACCGCTCTACAAAGAGCTCAAGCGCGGCGGAAGCGTCACGCTCCCGAATGGAGAAACCCTCCACGCCTCAGAGGTATCAAATGCGATGCGGGTGTGTGTCAACGTTGCTGCGAACAAAGCTCGCCTGACTCTATTGCTGCTCTTCCCTCTTATTAGGTGACTGGTCCACCGGCGCGCGGCCGAAAAGTGGCGATTCTGGGCGACACAGCAGACACGTCTCGGATGTTTGACATTGGCCAGAACTGCGACGTAAGAGGAATTGGGCTCAGTGTATCACCCCTGAAACTGGATATGGGATCTTAACCTGTGTTCGATTGCTTTCTTGCAGGTGCTCGTCCACGAAGCGACGCTGAGCCACGAGATGGTCGCGCAGGCGGTGCATCGCGGCCACTCGACCGCGCGCATGGCGGGCTTTGCAGCGAAGAAGATGAACGCGACGCTGCTGGCGCTGACGCACTTCAGCCACCGGTTCCGCCACTGGAGCCAGATCCGCGACTCGCGCACGACGCTCCACCTGGCGCTCGAGGCGCAGAGGACGTTCGGGAGGCGCGCGGTCGTGCCCGCGTCCGACTTTCTTCGCATCCCGATCCCACGGCCGCCTCACGAGTAATATCCGGACACCTCCGCAAGATAGAGAGAGAGAGCTCCAAGCAATAGACGTACCGGTAGAGCTGAATCACCCCCACACGAAGAATCAATGAGTGGAGAGTCGAAAAACACCATGCCATCAAGCAGCTGCTTCATTGTACAATAGCCTGCATTTGCCTCGCCTTGCCTGTCTGCTTCTCGTTGCGTATAGAGAGCAGGATCTCTTTGTCGGTACCCCTTCTCAGCACTGGACGCGATTGAGGTTCACGATCGCGGCGTCCAGGACGTCGAGCTGGCACTGGAAGTAGCGCTGGAAGAGCGCGCCGTGCTTCGCGGCCTCAGGATCCACCTGCGTGTGCTTGAGGATCTGCGCTTTCGCGCGCTGGCAGCGCGCGCGGTGCTGATTGAGCGACGCCTGGTTCTCGTCGTCGTCCCAGTGGTAGAGCGTCTTGGAGCCCACGACGTCCGAGTTGCGCAGCGCGGCACTCAGGTTCGCCTTCTTCATGCTCGCGACCTGCACGGCGCGCGTCATCGCGGGCGACACGATGCCGCCGCTGAGGTCGATGCGGTAGTAGATCAGGTTGCCCTGGTCCTTGATGGGCACGTAGTCGGCCTCCTTCGCGATGATCATGCGCTTGATCTTGACGAGCGGGTCGCTGTCCACGAGCTGGAGCTCCAGCTGCACGTTGTCGTACTCGTTGCCGTCCTGCACAAAGCCCGAGTAGAGCAGCAGGTGCTCGTTCGAGCGCTTGCCGTAGAACATCTTGACCTGCTCCTTGGCATCAAAGTCGCGGATCGCGTGGCACGTGATCACGCGCTCCTGCGGGTCCGAGAACGTCGAGATCGCGTCGCTGTGCTCGTGGTTGCAGAGGTCCCAGCCGGGGATGAGCGCCATGGCGGTCTCGCTCTCGCTCACGACCACCTCGTTCTGCCGCGTGAGCACCACGCCGAGAGCCCAAAAGTAGTTCCCCACCGTGAACTTGTCGAGCGGGATCGGACTCTGCGCCTTCATGCGCGCCAGCAGCGCGTGGAAGTAGCAGTACTGCTTGATCGAGTTGTACAGGAGCTTCACCGCCGGCTCGAACAGCGACGTGCCCTCGAGGTACTTGAAGTCCGCCACGTTGTAGAAGAGCGGTACGTTGAACTGCGTCGGCAGGATCGCGATGTACGGCTGGAAGAACGACTTGTCGCCGTGACACGCCTCGCCCAGCAGCCGCAGCGCCAGCATGCAGCTCGGGAAATGCTTGAGCAGCGGGTCGTCCGCGACCTGCTCCCACGCCGCGCGCTTCGACAGCGACACGGACGGTCCCACGTCCAAGTGCGACCCGAGGGTCATCGAGTACGGGATCGAGAGGAACGGCGCGCCTTTCGCGATGGCGCTCTTCGCGATCAGCCCGTTGCCTTGCTCGTCGCCCACGTGCGCGACCTCGACCGCGAGCTCCTGGTCGAGCTGCTTTCCCTTGTTGAGGTGGGTCTTGAACCAGCTCTCGAAGGCGGCGAGCTGCTCGCTCGCGGGCTCCTGCTTGTGCAGCGAGTACTTGCGGTCCTCGAGGATGCGCAGGCGCTCGATCTCGTTCACGGCCACCTTGACGCTCGCGAGCACGTTCTGCTGCCAGCAGCTCGGCGCGGCCGTCAGTTCCAGCAGCAGGCGCGTCATTCTGTGGTGTTGATCCTTGCTGTTGGTGTATTCCTGCTCGTGTGTGTGGAGGATTTGGTGATTGACTGACTGCTTGCCTCACAGCACAGCTAAATCGCTGAAGTGGGCTCACTCTGCACCACCATTTGCATTTGTGGAAGCTATCCAATTATATTGCTGCAAAGCAGTCGGTCGAGCAACCTGAAGGAAGGCATCCTTTTTCCACAATGGATCACAGTCCTAAGCTCGCTCATCAAGCGAAAGCGCTTTTGCTGCTTGCTTGCTTCTCTCGTTGGCTTAAAAGACACATACACACTTACGAAGAGAGCAAAGAGCGCGCGCGTCGCATCGCATCTCAGCCCACAGTCTTTGTTTCTCTCTCTCTCTCTCTCTCTTGTTCTTCGTCAGATTAAAGCTCCGCCAGGAGCGCCGTCACGTCTTCGACGGTAAGATCCCGGTCGTTCTTCTTCAGGATCGACTGCACCGCCTCGGACGAACCCGTGGTCGACATCGAGATCGATCGGTCGATAAAGTTCGGCAGCCGGTCTTGGTTTGCGTCCACCCAGCGCAGGTACGTCAGCGACTGCTCGGGAGTCAGGATCGAGTGGATCATCTCCGTGTGGCGCTGCACTGCCTCCGATCGCTGCTCCAAGCTGTTCTTTAGCTTGCTTAAATATGTCTGAGGAAAGAGGAGAGCGAAGCAACACGTTCAGCAGAGCACGATAGAGAGGGGAGAAGCCACGCAAACCTACCACTGCGAGCGCAATCCGTCGTCTCTCCGACTTGCTCGTCTTGGAGTCTCCAGACCTGTAGTGAAAAATAGTGTCAGGTATATCCATCCGTCTCGACAAGCAGCTCAACAGCTACCACGCCATAACGTACTTGTACAAGGACTTGAGCTTCTCGTCTTGCTCGTACGTCAGCGCCAGATCGCCGATCAGCGTTGGCCACAGCGTGTCTTTCTTCACAACAACTGGCGGCTTCTTCTTGTCCGGGTTCTCGCCGCCTGCTTTCGCTGCGAGTCCGCTGGCTTCATCGAAGAAAGTCTCGTCCTGGATGCTGAGCCACAGCAGGAAGCGCGAGTACGGCGGCAGCAGCAAATTATCGAGCTGTCGGAAGTTGTAGTCCTTGACAGCCATGCGTTCCTGAAAGAACAAATGGCGTGGAGAAGTGTGAGAAATGGACAGCGTCTGGTCGATGGCAAAGGTGATTCGAACCCAGATGCTACGTACCACACTGTTTGGTCCAAAGCGCTCTTGGATCAGCAGGATACCCTGTCGGATCTTTTCCGAAACAGCCTGTGCAACCCATGCACGGAAGCACACATAGATTTGAGTTTGGGATTCGATACGCACACTCGGAAGAGAAAAAGCAGATGGCTCGTACCTCTGGCGGGTTGTTCTTCATGTCCTCGGAGAGCGTTGCGAGGATCTCCGAGCGCACATTGTTGAGCGACTCGTCGGCGCGCTCGAGGTGACTCGCACGGGTCGCGTCGATGCTTTCTGTGAGTTGAGAGACCTATTGGCAACACGGCATATCATCGTCAACGACAAACCCTTGGTTTCTCTGTGCCAACCATGGCTCTGAATCCGCCAACCTTCTCTTCCAAAAGCTCCAAGTACTGTTTCTTTCGGCGGCGACTCTGGCGCGCGGATTCGCGATTTCTCGCGAGTCTAAACACACACACACTCGACCGATCAGAAACAACGCACACGAACAAAACAGCGCGGCATATTGATATACGCACAAAACATGTGCCTCACCTGCGCTGGCGCTTCTCGTCCGAGTCCAGTCCGGCTCCGGACATGGCTTCTTCGTCCGCCGACGACGAGCGCATCATCGCGTTCTCCGCCGCGTGGTACGCGTTCTGCATCTGCTGCAGCGTGGAGAGCGGTCCGAGCGTCGCCATGCCGCCTCCAGAGGCTCCCGTGGCGCTCCCGCCTGTCTGCGCACCAGTCGAACCGCCACCAAACGATCGATCGAACGCATACTGGTCACTGCCCGCGGATGATGCGACTGCACCGCCTCCCAGCGCCGGGTACAGCGGCGCCGTGCCGGCCGCGTTGAGCGCGTCGGCCTTGGGCTGCTGCGGCGGCGGGAGCTCCTCGGCCGCGACATCCGCCGAGAGGAAGTAGCTCAGCAAGTCGTCGTCTTCAGGCGTGAGCTCCATCGTTTGTCGCTCGTCTGTGCTTGTTGCGTTTGCGTTCGCTTGCTTGCTTCTGAGGAGAACTAGGAATGCTGGAACCAACAGAACAAGTGATGCGCGCTTAGTCACCATCCTCATCTTTGCGGTACACTGGTACACTGGTACCGGTGAAACTGGTACAGGATGGTTCGAACTGAAATGGAGAAGAGGAAGTTGTGCACCACTTTGAGTGAAGCTGCTGGCTTGTGAGCACATTTCGCGATGATGTCGTTGCGATGGAACAGAGCAAAAAGCCTTTCAAATGTGTGCATGTTGTGCAAACAAGCAGAGCAGCAGCATCTAGGGGGACGCAGAGCTGCTTTTGTTCTTTCCAAAGCGCTCTGCTTTCAGCCAACTCCTCGACTTCTTCCTCATGCAAAAAGAAGGGAGGATACTACAAAACAACAGCGCTACGAAACTCTACATGAACCCAAACGCCGATTTCTCCCCACCAGGAGCAGCAGGAGCGTTATTCTCACCCGAAGACGTCGAGTTGCGCGGCGAGTTGGCGATCGTGAAGAGGTCTTTGCCAAAGTGGCTCAGCGTCTGCGATCGCTCATCCAGAGGCGCTGGCATTGGAGCTTGAGCCTGGGGGTGCATGGGAAGTCCCTGTTGTTGCTGCTGGTACACCTGCTGCTGATATTGCTGCTGCTGCTGGGCATACTGCTGTTGAGCGTACTGCTGCTGTTGAGCATACTGCTGCTGAGCTGCATAGTTGGAGCCGTTCGAGCTGTGCAACGGGTCGAAATCGTCCAAGAGCTGCAATATCACGCATTGGACGTCAGAGTAAATACTCGCAAGTATACACGGAGCCGCAAACGCGCAAACAAACTTACCGAGACTTCCTGCTGCTGCTGCGGTGCAGGTGGAGCCTGTGCTGGCACAGAAGGCGGCGAGCCATAGATATTTGGTTGCGCGACAGCTTGCGCAGGAGGTTGCTGCTGGATACTGAGTGAGTCAAAGCCGAGCAAGTCCACTTCTTCGTGCGCTTGGTGGTGGTGAGCCGCTGGTGCTTGCGAGGACGGGGTGTGAGCTGCAGAAAACGACGTCGGGCTGCGGTCGGACTGCGCATTTGACGAACGCTTTTGCACAGGCGGCTGCGGCTCGGACTCGTCCGCGAAGTCCAGGATTCGCAGCACCTGGAGCGTCTTTGACACCACACTGGGCTTTGTGTCTTTGCGAAGCTAGCAACAAGTGGAAATGCAAAAGATGACGCGATGAGTGACTCGGGAAGGAAAACAAACCGAGCATAAGCAGCAAGCATACCTCTTCCAGCACGTCGACGTTTTCGTCAAACCAGTCCATGTACGGAGCGCCGTTCGGCGATTCCAAGAGCGCCACAACGACGTGCAGTCCTTTCAGACGCACTTGCCACGATGGGTCTTCGAGCTTGTCCAAGAGAATGTCGCCGATCGTCTGCACATCGAGCGTCTGCGCCAAGTCCACGAATCGCTTCAGCGCATCTGCTGGCGGCGCGCGCGACAAACCAACCGATGCGCACAGGTTGTCGATCATACCACGCTCGTAGTCTCTGCTAGTGTCGCCGCCGCCAGTGCCGCGCTGCGCATTCGGCTGATACTGGTAACCGCGATCCATCACCTGTCCCGCGCGAAGTTCGTCGTGGTCCGCCAAGGAAGACGCCATCGACTTGTCCATGTTTCGACGGTCCCATCGCTCGCGAGCTTCGTTGCTGATCTTCTTCAAGCCTTCAACGGTCTTGCCCAACTTCGTTGTCGGTGCTTGGTTCACATGGAGTGGCTGCGTGTTCGTCATCCCCATGCCCGGACGGTTGCTGCTGAATCTGTTCGAGTTGTCCATGAACCCTGGTACACCGCTCGATTGATGGCTGCTGTTGAAACCTCCCGATCCGCTTCCACCAAAGCCGCTGCTGTTGCCACCGTAGCCACCGACACCACCACTGTTGCCACCATAGGCAGCCCCGCTAACCCCGTAGCCACCACCACTGTTGCCGCCATAGCCAGCGCTCGGCCCGTTGTACCCGCTCACTGGCTTTGGAAAGTTCAGCGAATGACCCACAAGCACAGTCGGTCGGTTGTCTCGAGCTAAGCGAGACGCGTTGTAGCGCGGGAGATCCGCAGACGCCGATGGATCTCTCTTCTGGTAGCCAGAGCTGCTCCACATGCCAGACGCAGTCGACTTGACAGGAGCGCCACCAACGGGGGCGATGGACCACGAGTCCAAACCGCTTGCTGGTGGAACGTTCTGACCACCACCACCACCGCTGTTGTTGTAGCCGTAGCCTCCGCTGTTGCCGCCGTCGTTTGGTCCGTACCCGCCAGGACCAGGAGGTCCAGCGTTTTGACCGTAGCCGCCTCCGTTCTGTCCGTAGCTGTTGCTGTTACCGCCGTACTGAGGAGGAGCTCCACCCGGTGGTCCATTGTATCCCCCCGACGGGTTACCATACGAAGACGCTGGAGTGTCCTGGTATGGGGCTGGACGTGACGCGCTGCTGCTGTTTCCCCATGGCTGCGAGCCTTGCTGAGCTGGTGACTGGCTATTCGGTCCTCCATATCGTCCTTGCTGCTGCTCGTAGCTGCTCGCACCTCCGTACGCTGGCGCAGACCCTCCATACGGCGGTTGATCCCTGTACGGAGCGGGCGGCGCGCCATTCTGCGGACCCGATTGCCAGCTGTTGCCGCCGCTCGGAGCACTCATGCTGTTATGCGCAGCCTCGGTGTGGCGAGACAGACTGCCGTCGTTCAGACACACCAGCGCTTCCTACAGTATTTAGAACACATCAAGAGTCAACTCGTTGCAAACCGTCACGTCGTTCGTAGCGACACAAAGAGCAACAGGAAAATATAGAAACAAGTGCACCGACCTGCGCAGCAACGCGGATTCGACGGTAACGCTCATCGCCGTAGACTGGGTCAGGTGGTCCCGTGTACTCTGTAAGCCCAACAATAAACACCGACACTCGTACTCGTTACTTACGCCTCGTTCGCATCACCCCTCCTCTCTTCAAATAGCACGCTACTCACGCAGGTACGCAGCGATCTCCTGCTCTTCCTCACGAACGGCGCCAGCAAACGCAGGACTGCCCTCTCGAACGCAGAACTGCCATCACGCAACACACGCACAGCACAACAAACGCTGTCGTAAGCGACCGCCCATGGCTCCCTTTCAAGACGACGATGAGCACAAAAGCAGTATTGCAATCTTACCGCAATGAGCTGCAGCGCCTTCAACTTGACGATCAGGTTGCTCTTGTTGAGGCGGCCGAGCATGAAGTCCGCCACTTTCTCGGCGTCGCGCGCGCTCTCCTTCGTCGACCCTGTGCACAAGTCGCATTCACCAAGTACGCACAAGCACATTCCGCATTTTCACATAGATTCAAATGGTTCACTCTGCATTCCGGCAGCCACTCCACGCTCTCCCCCTCCCCTCCCCATCCAAAACCACACAGATACATACAGACACAAAGGGCACGTACGCGCAATCTCCTCCATGAGGTAAATGGGCACGGGGCCGTCGTGGAGGCTCGTGGCCTCGGCCAGCGTCTGTCGGTTCATTTCGCGAGCGAGAGACGACTCTTTCCTTCCTTCGTTTCCGCTTGTCAGTTGTCTGTCTGGACCTTTGTGAAAATGCAGAGTCTCTGCTCCCACAGTTCAACCGCTTTTTAGCTCAGGCTGCTGCATCTCACTTTTAATGATCCACGACACATAAATGCGGTACGTCTGTGGCAAAGGCTCCATTAAAGCGTGTCGTGTGTGCTATAATATCTCTTGATCGAGTGCACGCATAATGTTATGCTGCATGATAACATTTGACAGGCCACCTTGCGTGAACTGTTGCTAGAAACGAATAGTTGGACATTCCAAATTGCCAAGGGATCTATTTTGAAAGGAATTCGGAAAGTCCATCTGAGATCGATCGATTTCTTATTTCATCCATGGTCTAGTGATTCGTTTTGAAACTGCTCAAGACAAATCCTCAAGTCGTCCGTTTGTCCTGCGGTTCTAACTGGACCTCGTGCACTAAAGGGTTTTTACGGGACCCCACTTCTCTCAAACGACCGGAGCTCACAATAAAAACCGAAAAGTGTGCGAAAGCAGATGGGGAAGCAGGGTCATGGGCGGCGCTTGACCGACAAGGAGCGCATGGAGATCATCGCGCTGACGCGGGCGAACCCGCGCATCAAGCACGTGGAGCTCGCCGCGCGCTACAACGTGAACGAGTCCACGATCCGCAAGTGGCGGCTCACAGCCAACGCCGAGAAGATCGAGACGCGCTACGGCGCCGGAGTCGAGGACGTGCGCGACTCGCGCCAGCGCGGCCAAGTGGTCAAGAACGCCGAGTTTGACGCCTCGCTCTTCGAGTGGGTCTGCGCGGCGCGCAGTCAGAACGTCGAGCTCGCGCCCGTGAAGATCCGCGAGCGAGCGCGCGAGCTAGCAGCACGCTACGATGGCATGGAGGGCTTCAAGGCGTCGTCTGGATGGTACTACCGCTTCTGCCGACGCTACGGTCTGCCGTGTCCGACTTCCAGGCGGAGCGATGCCTCCGTTGCGAATGCGATCACAGAGTGCGCTGTTGCGGCGTTGCCGGCTCTTGATGGTGTGGACACCGCTGTGACGACACGCTCGACTCTTCTTGGCGCGGAGACCGCTTTGAAAGCCGACGAAGCGGTCGCCACTGCAACTTCTGCGGATCCGAAGGACGAACAGCAGCGAAATGACGACACACAAGACGAAATTGAGGCTCAGCCGATTGTGCTGGAGAGCTCTGAAGTCGTGTCGCAAGACGCAGCTTCATACGAACCGATCTCGGAGCCCACGAGCCTCGGAAAGCGGAAGTTTGACGACACGGTCAGCGACGCTGCAGCTGGTGAGGAGGAACATGAAAATGGAGAAAGCATTCCTGTGGCTGAGACTGTTTCGGAAGACACCGTCGAACTTGCCTCGCTAGAGCCACCACCACCAGCACCAGCACCAGCACCAGCACAAGCGGCGTCGCCAGCGATGAGCACTCGGCAAGAAGCGATTTCGCACTTCTTGCGCCACCACAAGCACCTGCTGAGTCTGTCGAGCCGCTTGCGCTTCATCAAGCATCTCGCGCACGCTGTCGAGGAAGCCGAGATGTACACGGTCATGGACGACGAGACCCGTGTCGAGTACATCAAGGAGTTTGCCGACAAAAGCGGCGCCGATGTCCCTGCTGGCGCGGTTCGTGAGAGCCTCGTTGTTTAAAAGCGTCAATGGTTATGTGCTTCATTATTATCGCACAGTCGCGATTGGCAGTCGCTGCGTATTTCCATCAACACAGCAGTGTGATAAATGCTTTACAACCATGCAGGGCACCCAGAGTGGAAGTCCGCGCTTTCGCTGCCAGCTCCCATTGCGCTGCTGCATTGCTCCTTGAAGCGCACGTCCCTGGCGCTTTCAGTCACTGGCGAACATCAATGGCGTGAACCGCGTGTGTGCTGCTCCAGGCGTCATCTCCATCTCGTTTGCGCCATTTGAAGAAAGGAGAGCTCACTCATGCTGCCAAAACTGTGCTTTGTTCTTGGTCAAGAAATCAGTTGGCGCGTCCTACTGCGGAAATTTATTCCACCATCGCTCTGCGAACCTGCAAAGCAAATGTCGATTGCTTTTGCATCCC
>JAASFO010000400.1:0-22612 GCA_023333815.1 Globisporangium recalcitrans
AGCGAGATCAAGTGCGTCGTCGAGACCAAGAAGTGACGAAGGTGAAGAGAGTGGAGACGATGGAGAGAGTGCAAGCGAGGACAGCAACACATCGCACATGTTGCAGCGTCCGATCGCTGAGCTCGAGAGCGAACTGGGGATCCACTTTGACGATGTCAGCGATGATGAAGAAGAAGAGGAGGAGGAAGAAGGTGATCGTAGCAGCGTCGACGAGGATGAGCGACTCAGATGTCGGATCAAGGAGATCGGATAGGGAAGACAAGCGAAGCACCAAGAACCTCAGTTTGCCGAGACACTGCAGACGACGGGCGACAAGCTCTTCCGCAGTCACATGAGTGCGGGAGTGCGTGGAGAGATCTGAGAGCGATTGGCATTGCACAGCAGGACTCTTCCTTGACACACAACTCTTCAAAGTCCAAGAGGATGCATCTTCTGATCTCTGTGTCTCTTTGTGTCTCTGTCTGTCTGTCTCTCATCCGGATCCGGTGACCTCTGTGCATCATGCTGTGGCTCTGTCTGCGTAGAAGTGTAGCCATGCCAGTCACCAGTCTCTGTCCGCTGCATATTCATTCAGGCATCAAGCAAACAATCGACGCCAAAGTGCCAAGCAAAAAGCAAGGGCAACGCCAAACACATGGGACTAGGAGAAACCTCCGAACAAGTGGATTGGACGTGAGAGTCAAGTCCTTCATATCCATGTTCTCAGCGCTTGCTGCGCGCCTGTGATGGCGCAGACTTGGGTCTCGAGACGGGAAACGACGCAAACGCAGACTCGACAGACTGCGTGGTGCCTTTCAGCGGAGACGCCAGTGAAGAGAGCGATGTGTCCTGCTGGTTCCCATTGCTAGGTCCTGACGCCCCGTCAGCTTTGGGTTTTGCCGCCATGTTCTTCTGGATCGAGTGAAGCTCCGGGTCTCCATTCAGCATGGTCGCGAGCGATCTCCGCGACTCGACACTCAGCTTCGGTGTGGTGGTACTCCTGACAACGTTGGCGCTCATTGGGCGACGCTGTGGAGTAGGTGAGTCTTTCGGCTTTGGTTTAGCTTGAGCCTCTGGGACTTCGCTTCTTGGTGGCGGCTGGAACGTGAAAAGTCGAGTCTGGCGCCACAGAGTTGCGCTGGAGCACCGCACGCTCTTTTGCTTGGTTGGTGGTGCCTCGAGGCTCGAAGTTGGGTCTGCGATTCTCTCCCCGTCTTCGTTCTCGCCCCGCGAGCCACAAAATGCGCCTGACGAAAGCACTGTGCCTGCAGTTTGCGGTCGACAGACTCGCGATTCGCCGCGTCCTGCTGCTTGCCCAGTGTTCACCATAATATTCATTGCAGCATCCAATTGAGCCATGTCGCTCTGAACGCGACGCTGAAGCTGCAGCGTCCTCGCGAGCGACGACGATGGATCAATGAGCGCTTTCCGTTTCTGGTCCTCACGCTCTCGCCTCAGCTGCGTCTCGTTCGCGTACGCGAGCACCTTGGCTTGTCGCTCGCAGTCGCTCTTTACAAAAAGCTCGAAATTGTCCATCAGCGTTGCGTATCGCGTCGGGTGGTTGGACTGCATAGCGTCCAGCTGTTTCTGCGACGCAGTGGTCAGCACCACCGAGTGTCCTTCACCAGCAGACACTTGGGTCGCGTTCACACGACAGCACCGCAGAGTAGAACGCCGCACAGCCGCCGACCGTGACACCGAGCAATTGGCTCGAGAAAATCACGCTCGGACGCGCTTTCGAACCTGGAAATCCGCCTGCAATGCAGTTCCGACGAATGCCGGACGACGTCGCCGCCAGTGGCGGTTTGCCTCCGTTGGCGATGAACACCGCATCCGAGCCACGACGAGACCTCAAGTGCTGGTGCTTGCCAAGGATGCCGATTCCTTGATTGCTCGCCATGATCAGCAGCAGCAGCGCGAATGCTCGCTCAGTGCCGGATGCCGAGTTACCTTGCTCGCTGAAGTGTCTTGAGCATGTATATTTGCAAAATGAGCTCAAGAGCCCCGCGTTGAGTCCACGAAAGCGCACGACGCACCTAGAGACGCTATTTTTGATACGCTTCGCGCAAGTCTTAAATGTTGTACGAAACCACAGGTCTTCTGCCGCCCGCGACGAACGAGTCCTCCTGTCGCCACGCGCAGTCGACGTCCACAAATCCCACTTTCGCCATGATCTGCAGCTGCGCAAAGAGCCCCAACTGGCCCACGTGGTCTGCAAACACCAAGTGGCCGCCTGGCGTCAGCGAGTTGAAGATCAGGCGGAAAATGTGTTCGTACGTGGCTTCGACCGACAATTGACTCTCTCCGCTTGTCCCTGCTGTTGCTTGGTAGTGCTTCGGCTTCTCTGCGAGTACATGCAGCGCCAGGCATCCGATCACGACCTCCACTGGCATGCTGTTGGCGATCGACTCGGAGCCGCTCTCGCCCGTCACGATCGCTTTCGTGATGAATTGCACGTGGCCGACCGCACCTTGGTCCATCAGACGCTTCTGCGCGATCATGAGCCGCTCGCTGGACGAGTCCACGAGCGTGACCATCGCTGTCGGGTACGCCGCGAGCAGCGCAGCCGAGGCGCGACCGCTTCCCGCACAGAGGTCGATGACGCGCTTGCTGTCGCATGGAGGCAGCGCGGCGATGAGCTCATCGAGCATGGGCTTGGCGAGCGGCATGCGGCGACACAGGTTCAGGTCGTACCAGTACGCGTTCCCCCAGAAGCCGCTGCGGCGCTGCACGTTCCGGTGCCAGCTCGTCAAGTCATCGCCTGGGCTGGCTGTGGCGCTGCTGGTAGTAGTATTCACTGCAACGTTAGATGGAGCAGTGATAGCAGCAGCAGTCGTAGAAGTAGTACTTGGGATGGCGCTGACGTGGCTCGCCGGTGCTGGCGCTGGTGGGGGTTTAGCCGGAGTAGTAGCCACGGCTACTGGTGCTGCTGACGGGATGAAACTCGCGTCCATGTTCAGAGTCGTTGGCGTGATCTCGTAGAGACTTGTAGTCGAACCACCATCACTGCTACGACTACTATTTCCCTGTCTCACTGCCGCTGGTACCAGTTGCACTTCTGCTGAGATCTCTTTGCGCTTGACGCCTCGTCCGTTCGGTGTGCCGCTTGCAGGACTCGACGTGACGCTCAAACCGCCGCTCTCTTCCTGCACGCATCAATAACCCCAATAATAACCATTCACGTAAGAATAACACCAATACACACACACACAAAGAAAGCAATTGCCAACAGTGCCTTGAACTTGGCGAGCTTGTCCCGGAACGCTATGAGCTCGACCGAGTGCTTGGTCTCCATGTGGTAGCGGATGCTCTGCGAGCTGCCCTTCTGGTAGCTGAGCGCCTTGCAGCAGCGCAGGCACCAGATGCCGACCGCGTCGTCCGTGGTCCACGCCTTCTTGCCCTCCGGCAGCGCGGCCGCCGGCGCGATGAGCTGCGCGAACTGCCAGTACTCGTGCTTGCGCACGTTGGTCTGGCTGAAGAGCGGCGGCGGAGGCGCGGACACGTTCGCGTCCATTGCGCTCGCCTTCAAATGGTTGCTGAGAAAAGTGGAAGATGGGAGTTTGTGCGGAGACTGGTAAATAGAATGCTGTGCGTGTTCATGCTGCTAGAGAGGAGCAGTGAAAGTGGCGTCCTTTTGGGAACATCAGCATAGTGAAAGCAAGTCAGATGTATACTTAATTTGGATGAGCTTGCTATTGTCAACTTTCGAGTTATTCAGCATCACCAGCTCGGTTCGATTGCTGAGCAAGAGCTCCAGTTCCGAGTACTGCAAGTGCGTGTCTTTCAATGGCAATAGCAGCTTCGCGACGCTGCTGAAGCGAAAGTACGAGACCTGAAACCCATACTCCCTCAAGACAGCTCGCGCGGCGTGGATGTCGACATACCCCGTCTGGAGTCTGTCGATTTTCGACAACTCGTGCATCAGGTCGCCCACGCTCTTCTTGGTTTGCTGCAGGTTTTTTCGAGATCGACGCCACGAACTCGGAGCGCAGTTTCACATGCTCACCCTACACAATTTACACAAGGATGCATACATCCATACTCCTTTGGCTCACAGATCCTGATTGCTCCCCTTGTTCATTTTCATTTTCTTTGACTATTGTCGACGACTCTCTCTCTCTCTCGTGCTCGCTCGCTCTCTCTTGCTCGTCATCCATCTTCGTCCACATCATCTTCTTCTCCCTTCTCCCTCTCTTTCGACGTCCTCTCCTTCTGCGCTGGCTTGGTGCAGTCGCGAGCACGTTCGTCCACATTCTAGCTCTCCTCCGCTTCCTTTGATGCCTAAACGGCGATGTCGCAGCTGAAGCCAGTGAAGCCCAGGTCGCACTTGCAACCCGCAGCCAGACTCGTCCCGCGACCACTGCAGTCGAAGTACGCCTTGCCGAGCTGCACCACGGCGGTGGCGAGCTGGCTGTCCGTGATTGCTCTCCACACTCAACAGGATCTGTGCATTCGAGGGTGGTAGCAATGAGTGATTCCTTGCAGACAATCGAGCAGCAATATTGAGCAATTCGAGATCCCTGGAACTCGTTCGAAAAAACTGGAAGGATAAAGATGACAACAAATGCATTTTGACTGCGATGTCAGACTGCTCATTCGCTGCCTGCCACTCTCCAGTCGCATCGCGGACACGTGTGTCTGCGATTCCACGCATCGGTCGTTCTTACAGTTGGACGTAGTTGGTCGTGATCAAGTCGTGGTCTTTTAGGAGCTCCCCGCTCGTCTGGGAGTGGAGTTGATACAGAGAACGCGCTGCGGAGGAGCTCGATCTCTGGACTGCCGGCGGTCTTTCTTGGAAAGGTTCGCGAGTCTTCAACGCCATTACAGAAGATGTCGACGAGCCAGGAGAGAATGGATCAAGGTAGGGCGAGTGTCCGGAAGCCTCGTGCTCTGCCGCTGTTCGCTCGTTCCCGCTGTACAACAGCATGGTCTCTCCGTAGAGAAGGCGAATGGGCTCCTGGAAGCCGAGTTCCAAGAGTGCCTGGACTTGCGCGTACTCTAGGCGGCTGCCTTTCAAGGTGAACAGCAGCTTCGCGACACTGTTGAAGCGAAAGAACGAGAGCGCGAATCCGTAGCGCCTCAGCACCAGTCGGGCATCTTCCACTTCCACGTAGCCCGAGTCCTCGCGGTCCATGCTTCTGAGCTCGTCCATCAGGTGCGCGACCGATCGATTGGTTTGCTCCAAATTCACCGCCACAGAGTTCACAAACTCGGACCGCAGCTGCACGGTTTCCATGAAGTGGTCGATCACATCGCCCAGCGCAGTGTCGTCGACGCGCGTGATGCTGGAGATGAGGAAGAAGTTCCGCATGATGCGAGGCTGCAGCAGGATCGCGTTGATCAGCAGCGGCTGGGGTGTCAGCACCAGCGGCGCGATGCCCATCTCGTCGTAGATGTTTTTGAACTGGTATACGATGCATTGGCAGAACAGCGCGATGAAAAAGCCGTTGATCATGAGTAATGACATGACCACAAAGTGCCACAGCTTCCGAGAAAAGCCAGCGAGATGGATCGCCTTCCGCACCACTTCCATCTGCATGTCGGCGTCTCCAGTGTGTTTCTCCCTCTTTTTCAGGAAGCAAAAGCACAATGCTTTGAAGAGGTGTCGGAGGATCATGGCCAGAAGCTGGAACCCCGTGTCGTGTCTCGTCAAGAAGAAACGCTTTCGCTTGCCCTTGTGCTGCTGCTCCCGCTCGCGAACGTGCTCCATGACTGCGATCGCGTCCATCGCCTTCTCGTGATCGACCGTGTCGCGCTCCAGTGCTGCGACCTCTCTCAGGCACTCGAAGCGCGACTTGTGCGGCCCGCCGTGCTTGACAGCTTTGTTGCGCAGGTGGCGAATCCCCCACTCCAGGTAGAACAGCACCAAGAGGTGGAATATAACCGAAGTCAACGTCAGTCCTTGGAACGCGAGCACGATGGAGAAGCTCTTTTCAATGTCGTTGGCGGCGTCGTAGATCAGCTTCGAGACGCTCTCCAGCCCCCACGCGATGGCGAGCAGCATCATCCACGTCGACACCTCCACTTCGATCATGTGCGAGATCATGTTGTCTTGCGCCTGGCGAAGGTACTTGGAGAACGGGAAGAGCTCCGGGAGTCCGTAGGATCGCAGGAAGAAGTGACGCAGCAGCCGCAACTGAGTCAGCTCGTTGAAATCCGACTTCAGGATGGCCGCTCGGGCTTGCCGTCCGCTGCAGCAACCAGTTCTGAACCTCTTGGTCCCTTTCTTCTGGGCGATCGCTTCGTAGAGATCCTGGGACGAGATGAGCTCGGCTTTCTCGACCTGGATGTTCTTGCGCCGCAGCCGCAGGAACACGAAGAGCGACTGGAGGATCAGCGCCATCGCCAGGATGAACACGATCAGGTCGGCGGTCTGGAACGCGACCATCGCAGGGCTGTATGGATCCACGCCGGCGAGCTCCTTGAGCAGCTTGGTGAGCAGTCCGAGAAAGCCGAGGATCATGAGCTCTGTGTGAGTGACAACCACATGCAGCACATAACGATTAGATGTGGGCGTCGGATTACAGCAGCTCATTGCGTTAACATAGCCGATAGGAACAGCTCAGTAAGGTGTCTGGCATACCTCCAAACACTTTGGTGAGTACTTCGTGGTACTTTGGATGCGCCTTGAGCTTGTGCGAGGCGTGGTGCAAGATCACTTCCAGCAGCATGATGATCACCACAAGGATGCTCAGCTGCGTGATCACGCGCACGAGCTCGACGCTCTCGCCGATCTGGAAGGGCGAGCCGCTGCCTGCCATTGTGTGCTGCTGCTGCTAGTCTTGCAACTTGCGCGTCTGCTGCTTGAGCGCGGATTCGGCAATGGCACTACACACTGTAGCTTACGGAACGACAGCACCAGCTCATTTCACAAGCTGAGCCCATGTGCTGCACGAAGATTGCGCTCCATGAATGCTCGCATGATGGCGCACAATCCATCCAGAGTGAACAGAAGAGGGCGAGCCGTCTCAATTCACACCAGCTTGCTTGTTCACTCGCTCGCCTTCAGTCAGAAAAAAAAAAGTGTGCAGAAACGTATTATTGTGTGTTTCATGTGGTCCTGATTCAAGTTACTTTTCCAAACCGTGTACTGCTTGAAGTGCGTTGACTCAGAATGTACTGGCTTAGAGTATCATTTGTGAGAACAAAAAAAGAAAGAATTGTGATCATCAGCACGCTGTCCGCATTGTTGTGTCTTCTAGACTAGTTCGTCTTTGCATTTGTGACCATCGAAATCTGCATTCTGTTGTTGCAGTGGGAAAGCTCTGAAGCGAGTGAAAATGGCGCGCACATCTGGACGATCAAGCCACGAGGACGACGAGCGCGGCGAGGCGCGTCACACCGCGTCTGCTCCCGCGAATGGGGACAGCGAGTCGCTCGCGAGCAACGAGGAGGAGGCGATCCGCGCCAAGCTGCGCGAGTCCGGGTGGGAGAAGAAGAGGAAGGACGACGCCCCCTCAGTCCGCAAGAGCAGCGACGCGAAGGACAACAACGACCGTGAGCACGATCGCGAACGTGACTCGCGACGCCGTGGTAGCGGAAGCGGGAGTGCGCGCAGAGAGCGCCGCTCGCGCTCGCACCGTCGTGGCGGGGACCGAGACCGTGACGACCGTCGGGATCGCGAGCGCGACAGTCGTCGTCATCGGGACCGCAGCGCGAAGCGAGGCAAGCCGGCGAGTCGCCGCCGCTCGTCGCGCTCGCGATCGAACTCGAAGTCGCGCTCCCGTTCTCCATCACGAAGCAGACGTGTGAGCCGCAGCAGCCACCACAAGCGTCGTGGCGCGTCGCCGTCGCGATCCGTGTCGAGGGGACGAGAGCGCGGCTCGAGGAAATCGCGCGCGCACGCCTCCAAGTCGCGTTCGCCATCACCAGAGACTTCACAAAAGAAGAGAGGCGATGGAGCTGATATGGACACGGACCCAGAAGCTAGCGTCGAGCAAGACAAGGCAAACGAAACGGTCGCACGTGATGCTGATAAAAATGTTCCTGAGAAGGATGCTGCGGAAGACATGGAGATCGACGACAAAGAAGCGGAAAAGAAGCTGTCGGAGACCAAAGAGACTGAAAAGGGAAAGGAGCGCGCGTCGTCGGCTCAAGGGAAAGGAAGAAAGTCGAGTCGTCACTCGCGATCCAAGTCCCGTTCGCCGTCCCGCTCGTCAAGACGCCGTCGTCATCGATCGCGCTCCCGATCGCCATCTCGCAGCAGTCGACGAAGAAGATCGTCGCGCTCGCGATCACGCTCGAGAGGTCGTCGGGGCAGCGACCGCCGCCGTCGAAGCAGCTACACGCGCAGCCGAAGTCGCAGCAACTCGCGTCGTCGCCGCCGCTCGAGCTCCAAGGACAAGAAGCGTCGCGACGCAAACAGCTCGCCCGAGCCGCATGAGCACCCTCCTGGAGTTCCTGTTGCTCCTCCTCTTCCTGTCCCGGCGCCGGTTGTGAACCCAACCATCACGCAGTTGATGCAGCAATACCCAACGATGAGTCTGCAAGACATCATCGCCAAGATGCAAGCTTCCAATGTCACGATGGCGGCGGCTGTCTCGCAGAAACCTGCGCGTGAGCTCTACGTTGGCAACCTCCCACCAAACGTCACTGGTCCGCAGCTGCAAGAGTTCTTGGGAACGATCATTCAGCAGGTTGGGCTTTGCGCTCAGCCTGGGAACCCAATCCTGAACACGTGGATCTCGACCGACGGGCACTTTGCATTCTGTGAAATGCGCTCGGTCGAAGAATGCAACCTCGCGCTTCTTCTGAACCAGTTGTCGTTGTTGGGACAGCCTCTCAAGTTTGGTCGACCAAGGAGTTTCATGGGACCGCCTCAACCCATGCCTGCCGTGTCCTCGAGAACCCAGACTGCACTTGTGAACCTTGGATGTACCCCGAATCCAGTGTGGTTTGCTTCGCCAAGTCTTGGCGCGACTGGTCTCAGCGCCGCGCCTGCTCTGCCAATCCCCTCGATGTCTGCAGCCCCATTGCCGAATCCGTACATGGCAAACCCCGTGTTGGCTCCTCCGGCGCCGACTCCAATCCCTGCTGCGCTCTTGAGCTCGCTCCCAGCTGATGCGAACTCGAAGCGATTGCTTATGTCAAACATCCCAGTCGTCCTGGTGGAGAGTCAAGTGAAGGAGCTGGTGGAGCCGTTCGGTGAGCTGAAGAGTTTCACGCTGGTCAAGGACAAGATTACGGGAGCGTCTACTGGCAACGCTTTGTTCGAGTATCAAGACGAGAACGTGGCAGAGGAAGCGCTTGAAGGCTTGGACGGTTTGGATATCGGTGGCATCCCGCTGTCTGTTCGTCGCGCTCCACAAGATGCAAATGGACTGCTGCCTGCTGATGAGACTAGTGTTGTTGTCAAACTGGTACGTGGGTTTGGCTCATTTTTGCTGTCGGATATCTGCTCGGGTTTCTAACATTTTGCTATTCTGTGCGTAGGCTAACATGGTGTCCTTAGATGAGCTGAAGGATGATGAAGAATTCTCTGAGTTGAAGGAAGATGTTGAAGAAGAGTGCAAGCGCTTCGGAAAAGTGGTCGACATGGTGATTCCTCGTCCCCAGGTACTAACCTGCCGTGCTGATACGTTCGTATTCTCCATGTGAATGATAATCTCACAAGTGGTGTGTATGTCTAGGACGGAGAGTCTGTTTCGGGCGTCGGTAGCATTTATGTGCGCTTCAACGAGAAGCCAGAAGCTGCGAGTGCCATGACGGTATGTTTTGCTGTGCGATGTGGCGAGCTGGCATTCTTCGTCATCTAACTTGTTGTATTCAATGCGTGTTAGGCTCTGAGCGGACGCAAGTTTGGCGGCAATATCGTGAAAGTCACGTACTACCCTCTTGCCAAATTCGAGAGCAAGGAGTTCGCTTGAAGGCTGGATTGAGCGACACATGGCTCCTCGACACTGACAGCTCTGCAGTTGCTGTGCCTCGTGGTACCGGGGTCCATGCAGGGGGCTGTGATCTCCTTTGTGCCTGCTCGCTTTGCATATCTTGTGCTGCTGCTGAGTGTAGCTCTGCTGCGTGGATGATGCTCTCTTTGATGCATCTATCTTTTCTCGAGAGCAGGTATTTGTTCTGGGATGGGTCGTTGCGCGGGCTAACCATTTACTGTTCGCTTTTGTAGATCAGGATTTGGAATGAACTCAGTTCTTCAGTTTGTGTTGTCGCTTTATCCTCTGCTATCGCTCTCGTCTCTCGCATTGTTAAAGAGTGCTGCTGTATCTCATTCACGTCTGACCTGGTCGCTGCTGTGGGATGCCATGCCTCATATAGAACCAGCAGAATGTGAGAGAGAAAGCCCAAGGCTGAGCTCTTGGATGCCTGTAGCCGTTGCCTTGCCGAGCGGAGACTACGCCGCAGTGGCATTGGTAAGTGCCAGCAAGTATCCTGTCGAATGTGGACACCGCGAAGAAAACCCGGCATCCTTTTTTGGTTCAACTGCTGGTTTGTTCTCACCAGACGCCCGTTGGTGAGGAGCGTCAAAGTGATTGTACAACGACAGTGGTCAACTACCAGGGCGGACTTTGTGATCTCGTGTCTTTATGCTACAGCAGTAAAGTGTTCCACAAATCGGACTTGATCGCCCAGTGAGGTATGTAGGTCTAACGATGATTGGCATTTGGATCCATCTCTCGAGCTGTCAGTTGCTGGTGGTGCTGCTCATGTTCAAACTTGGCTCTTGCTCAGTGCTGTGCTCAGGATTCCAGCACTCAGTCTCTCCATATTGTGTCGAGTCAGCATCCACTGCGCCATTGAAGCCTGGACCAACCGGTGCTGGCATCGATCTGACGCGCTTGGAGAGACGGTGGTACTACCGGTGTTCTTCCTTCGAGTAGTCGTAGAATGTTTCCCAGAGGCTGTTCCCGAATTCGTCATAATCCGACTCGCTGAAGAGGGCTCCACTGATCGGTCTCCAAGTAGCATTGCAGCGGTACAGATTCTACACAGCGCGACAGCAACCCAGCAAGAGAGGGGATCCAATTCCCGAATCGCCAACATGCAGGCAAGAAGAACAAATCGTTCTCTCACCTGGATTTTTACCACAGCGAGCCATTCCGCGCATGTCTCCTCTACAAACCGCCGGTCACTGGCGCAATGCGTTGGGAAAATCTCCGTTTCCGCGGAGCTCGAGGATGCTGCTGATGCTGATGGAATCCGAAGTTCGCCAAATTGCCACGACGAGCACAGACTTTGCAGAACGCGGGCGGAAACGCGACAGCCCTATCGTCCGAGCATTCCAGACAAGCAGACACATCAGCACATTCACATCCCGGCTTACAGAAGAAAGGGGAGCAAATAGGGGTCAAAAACTGATTGCTTGCGCTCACGCACATGCACGCTTAGAGTGAGAAGCAGCGGGCACGCAAACGCGAGGCGAGCGATCGAGTCCTGTGTGATGAGCGCACAGCCAACGAGGTACAAATGCGCGATTCTCGGGTTTTGGAAGCCATCGACCAGCAAGTTCAAGCCAGTATCTGAAATCAAGAGGCATCCAGAGAAATCGAGGATTTCAAACTAGTCAGCGCGGAGCCAGGTGACGCAGTCCGTTGTCGCTGACTTTGTCAGACTGAGCGACGAAGAGCTCTCTCGACTTTGGACAGTGCGCGCCGATTGCAGCGACCATGGCGTTGTTGCAGAGCAAGACACCGGAACGGTTGAGCGACACGAGATTCTGGCATCCATGGAGCAGAGCGTTGACGGCCAGCAGAGTGATCTTGGGACAAGCCTTGAGATTTACGCGTTGAAGCTCGCGGCAGCCCACTCCAAGCGCCACCAGCGCGCGCTCGACCAACTGAAAACACCCACTGAGATTCAGATCCTTGAGTTCTTCCAAACGAAAGCACAGGTGCGGCAATGAGCAACATATCAAGCGTGCTCTCAACAACAACAGCATCAACAGAAACAACGTACTCCTGCAGGCGCTGGCGATCGCGCGGAGCCCTTCGAGCCCAAAGTCCCGATTGCTTCCATCGGAAACCAAGTAGAGGTTGCTCACGTGGAGCAGCTCCAGATTCGGACAGCCACTGGAGAGCAATCGCAGCCCAACGTCCGACACATTCTTGACATTCGGGAGTCGCAGGATTTTGAGATTGGGGCAACTGTCGCCTAGCGCGCGCAGTGACACATCAGTGAGGTAAAACACGTTCGAGATGTCGAGACTTTCAAGCGCATGGCACCCGTCGGCGATCCCTTCGATCGCAGCATCAGTCAAGAAATTGCATCCTGCCAAGCTCACGTCTTTCAAGCTAGGACAATGGTCTCCGAGCGCAGCGCAAGACGTGTCGGTGATCTTCGCGGTGCTTTGCGCTCGGTTGAGAGCGATTTTCTCGAGTTTGTGGCATTTCTGCGCGATGTGGACGACCCCAACATCGGATACTTGCGTGCAGTCCGACAGGATGATTGAGCGAAGCTGGCGACACTGGTGCGCAAGCGTCCTTAGAAGGTGGTCGGTGATCTGAGAGCAGCGCGCGACGTCGAGGTGCTCGAGCAAAGTGAATCCGTGCACGCAGCGCATGATGACCCACTCGCCCAGATGCGCACAGTCAGCGAGCGCAAGCTCGGTCAGCCGGCGTGAGTGGTCTCCGATAGCCCCGAGCCCCGGTCCTCTGATGTAATGGCAGTTGCTGATGCTCAAGCGAGTGATATTCGGGCAGCTCAGCGAGCGCAAGCCAGTGTCCGCAGCCCTGCATCTGTGATCTGAAAAGCGCTCGCGATCTCAAGCGCCTCCAGAGTTGGGACGTTGTCGGCGATCGCCTGCAGACCAAGGTCAGTAATCGCCTCTGCGCCGTTCATGACAATCATACGTGTGGGCTCTGCGGTCAGGAAATCCTGCTCGTTCTCGTCTTCTTGCTCTGAGGCGTTGTTCCGAAGCAGCAGCCGCTGCTTTGATGCAGCGATGCGCTTGTTGCGTTGTGCGATGCGGAACAGCGTGGTGTCGGACACGATCGCAGTCCATTTGCTGATGCTGATGTGTGCGCGATGGATGAACTGGCTCGGAAGCTCCTTTGGAGTTTGAGTGGAGCTGCCGGTCCCCCGATTTGTGAATGAAGCCAAGAGTGAGATTCTCTCGAGTAGCGATCCACTGCGAGCGGTGGGAGGATCGTGAAGACAACAAACAAGGCAAAGTCAGTATTGGGGGCTAGTGGAGAGACCTCCAATACGAACCGAAGCTGATGGCAGCGCACCGTTTCTCAATTGCCCGACCTCGCTGATTCGATCGCTCTGTATCCTGCTGGTTGGACGGGGACGGATCTGCATCAGGCTGACGAGCAGCAGCAGCTTTCTTCACAGAGTTTTTCGAAAGGAGTTTTGCTGCGGCAGCTGATCTTCCTTCTGTGGCTGGTGGTTCGTCAGGTCGGGGAGCCCTTGAAGCCTCACATTGCTCGAGGCTTTCAGTCGCTTTTTCCCGCTCGCGCCACGCAGCAGAGTTGAAGTAGCTCCTGCTTTCGCATTTGTGAGTGGGACACTTGGATCTGCTGCGGTTGACGTGGATGGAGGACGAGAGCCTTGAGATGTCAGCCTGCGCATTCACACGAGGCGTGAGTTGAGCCCTCCAGCATCAAAGAATCGTCACCAAGTCAAGACAACACATGAAATCGACCATCAGACAACTCACGGCTGCAGTCTGCGCTTGCGCTCTTCATTGCTGGAGCTGTGCACGGCGCGCCGGTATTCATCCACGAGCGTCATCAATGCTCAGCAAGCGCAGCGTGACTGAAAGCCCGACAATAGGGAGAATTGCGAGCCACTCGGGTTTCACATTCGAACTCTCAACAGCACTTGCTCCAAAGTGTACCCATTTATAGAATGCGAGGGGGAAGTTCCACGATGGCTCCCACCTAGAACCGTTCAATTGGCATTCACATCGAGCGACTCTCCAGTTCAGCACCTCAATCAGATCCAGCAAGTCCCCACAGAGATCTCGAAAAGTTCGATTACTTTGGTCGTTTGGTGCTGAAGATGCTCAGATTTTCGGGTTCAAGAATCGGATCCAGCCGAAGTTAGAGGACGATTTGGAGTTATAGATTCGGATTGTGCCGAAAATATCTGGAGCTCACTTCGTAAATAAGAGTATCAGTGAAAGTTGGAGAGACAACGCCACACCAAACTGTCCTTTTCGCCGTTTCCAGATGGCGCGTCCTTTCTGTCGATGTGATCAGCGCCACCAAAATCTGCACAACACACCTAAATGCTTCCTCGACTTGTATGTGCATGTGGACATTTCCTAAGCTGCCGGTTTGTTTACCCGTTCCCGATGACCATCTGGTTTCTCAGAGGGACACATTCAGCGTCACATTGCCGCTTCGTGTCGCCTGTCCCTCCCGTCTTTCGCTTGTCATTGTCACGAAACCAGAGTTTTGGTGCGGATGCAGTTCAATTGTGATGCTTTGCACTGTGTCTGTGCAGTTGAGAGACCTGCTGGCGCATCTTGGTCATAGAGTGTCGCTCGGTGCGAGAGAGCGAGCGAGCAGGTCCTGTTGTCGTCGTCTGTTCCAGAGGGCTCCTTCTTGCGGTGTGCAGCAGTGCAGTGTCCACCTGGAAGACGAGCTCCGAGACTTCCTCCACTCGCTCACGCAGACGCTCGTTCATTATCCAAAGCGCCTTCTCCCCCGCACTCCGATCTCTCAGCTTCGCCATGAAGACCGCCACCGTTGCCACGATCCTCGCCTCGACCTCGCTCGCGGCGCTCTCGCCAAGCGTTGAGGCGCACGGCTACATCGCGTTCCCACACGCCCAATACAAGGACCCAGCCAAGGCGACGGACTACAACGCGATCATCACCGAGAGCATCAACGCCGCGTTCAAGGGCAAGAAGTGGAACGACAACCCAGTCAACAACGCCAAGACGTTCACCGCCGCGTTCAAGAAGTCGGGCTACACGTCGCTCAAGCAGATGCTCGACAAGAAGGTGCCGGGCTGCCAGAACTCGCGCACGGACATCACGCCGATCAACGTCAAGGGCTTCAAGAACATGGAGTGGCAGAACGACTGGGAGCACAAGGGCTTCATCGACTCGCACCACGTAAGTCCTGGCTTTTATGCCATGACAGTCTGTCTGTGGTCTGTGTTGCTTTGGGGTTGCACGACGACACGGTGACCTGACTGTGAACATGTCGATTTGTCTGTGCGATCTATAGGGACCTTGCGAGATCTGGATCGACAACACCCGCGTGCTGCACAACGACGATTGCCGCGCCGCCTACACCACGTACCCAGCTGTGCTCCCAGTCAACTACTCGGTGTGCAAGGGCAAGTGCACGCTCACGTTCTACTGGCTGGCGCTCCACGAGCCAAACTGGCAGATTTACAGTAAGTGGCTGTTCGTGTTGGTTGATACTGCCTGCGTGTGTCTTCGCGCTTTCTAACCACTGATGTGTATCTCTCTTTCCTCACTTCTCGCAGAGCACTGCGTGCCAATTGTGAACAACAAGGCTCTCCGCGACTAAACAGAGACAACACCCATCCAGCGTGTAGCATTTTTGGCTGTAGTAGTAATCAGTGAGCATGCGCCGCCATCACCAACGAGTCCTGAGCACCCTTTCGTAAAACCGCAGTGCGCATCAACATCAGAGCCATACTTTTCGTCACCGAAACAAAAGTCGACTACAATGTCTCGTCCCACCCGCTCTGTCTGAAATCTGCCACCATTTGATATGCGTATTTGGAAGACTTCATTTCAGTCGTCCTCAACAAAGCAGGTAGAGCTCATGGTTATCTTGTTCACAAAGGCGTCAATCGGTTCTTGAGCCATTGTGGGTCCATCCTTTTCTAGCAAGTAGGCTCCGACCAGCAGCATGCTGTAAACCGGATATGCTTGGATCGAAAGCGAGTCCAGATCAACCGCTGGCATAAGACACAGCATAACGATGCTGTGCGGTCGTCATGATTCTCGCCTTCACTCCTTTCGCAGATGAAGCCTCCTGGAAGGGTCACAGATGACGGAGATAGCCTCGGAACAGAAAGCGTCACAGACTTGTACCTCCAGCAGCACTTCGTTGGGAACACGTGATCAGTATCAAAGGAACATGACCCTTGAAACTCTTCATTCATCTGCATTTTGCGTCCCCGCGCGGCTCATTGATTATCTCAATCTCCTATTGATGGCAAAGAGACAGACTGTGCCTCCAGGAGGCTCATTTGATATCTTAATCGCCTATTGATGGCAAAGAAGCAAATACAATCATGCCAACCATGGCATCTCCGACAGAATTAAGGAGATTAATCCTGCCCGTCCATTTGCCTAACGAAGCGAATTCTAGAGCCACATTTCGGCATGTAGACCCTGCATTAGAGTCCGCACACACATAGCACGCGAAGAGAGGTTCAATGCTGCCATTCGAGTCGCTGTCATGCTTGAGGCTTTCAGTGGCGCCACTTCGCCAGCGCCATGCTGAACTAGGGAATCGCTTTTAGCGGCTGCCTGGCTGCGTTTGGGGAGTGCAATTTCGACAGAGCGCTCTGAGCAATCGCGCAGAAGCCGGTTCTGGATTTGCTCGTCGAATACGAGGAGTGGTTTCTATTTCGCCATTTATGGACAGAAGCGAAGCGGAGTGGGTTCAAGGAATAGAGAGGGAGGATGAACTGTGCGCGCTCGGCTAAGTGCACACGACGGCACTCGATCTCCCAGTCGAGCACAAAGAGCTACTTTATCAACCAGGTCGTCGCCTCCAATTGCAACGATGAAGCCAGACACGTGGGATTTCAGAAAAGAAACCGTCGTCCCCTTGCTCTTTCGCAACCTGTCGATTCCTCTCAAAAATCAGTGCTTGACTCCATTCCGTTCTCTTACAATCACTCAAACGTACTGATCTTGGACGAGTTTGGAAACACACCATCTGGAGAAGTCTATTTTCTGTGTCTGAACACTTTTTCGCTGGTCCTGCTTTCGTGCGCGCCATTTGACATCTGTTTATGCGGCAGGGCTGGCACATTGCTTGTGTGTGTGTGTGGCATCGAAAGCCAGCTGGTCTTTAGTCACCTACACCCCGCCTCTGCATGCGCCAGCAGCGCACTCGGCACGTGATTGGCAAGTGGGTTCTCCCTCTTCCGCCTCATCCCCTCTCTCTTCATGCAGGTTGCAGGGCAACGCAGGCAGGCAGGCAGGCAGGCTGCTGACCTACGCACTCAGGCGGCGGCTGAGCGAGTGAGTCGGCTCCTCACTTTCCGATTCGCCTCGTTCCCCGCAACAGCAACCAGCAAGCCAGTCACTCCCCCTCTCACTCTCTCAACATGAAGGTCATTGCCGTCGCCTCGCTCGCCCTCATGGCTCAACAGGTCTCTGCCCACGGGTACATCTCGTCGCCTGCCGCCAAGTTCCAGCCGGGCGTCATGACCACCAACTACGTCAAGATCATCACCGAGTCGGTCAACGACGCGTTCAAGGGCAAGAAGTGGAACGACAACCCAGAAGCCAACACCAAGATGTTCACCTCGGCGTTCGCCAACTCGGGCTACAAGTCGCTCAAGGAGATGCTCGACCTGTCCGTGCCAGGCTGCGGCTTCACGCTGACCGACGGCACGCCAGTGGACGTGAGCAGCTTGAAGTCGATGAAGTGGCAGAACGACCAGGAGCAGAAGGGCTTCATCGACTCGCACCATGGCCCGTGCGAGGTCTGGATCGACAACACCAAGATCATGCACTCGGACGACTGCAGAGCGGACTACACCGCGTACCCAGCCGAGATCCCAGTCGACTACTCGGTCTGCAAGGGCAAGTGCCAGCTGACGTTCTACTGGTTGGCGCTCCACGAAGCCAACTGGCAGATTTACAAGCAGTGCGTGCCAATCCAGAACGGAAGCGGGTCTGGAAGCGCCACGACCCCTGCTGCCACCTCCAAGGCGCCATCCACTGGCGGCAACACCAAGACCCCTGCTGCCACCTCCAAGGCGCCATCCACTGGCGGCAACACCAAGACCCCAGCGCCAGCCACTGGCGGCGGCGACGAGTACGACGATGAGTACACGCCAGCTCCTGCCTCGACCACGAAGGCGCCAACGCCAGCTGCCACGAAGAAGTGCAAGGCCAAGACCCGCCGCCTGAGTGAGCAGAACCTCCGCTCGGAGAACTAAGCCGCTTCTTCCTCTCTTCGCAAGCTTTTATTGTATAAATCGGTGTAGCCACGGAGCAGAGAGTCGATTGGTCCTCGCTCCAGATCCTTCTCTTAGTGCGTGCCGAGCCGAATACGTAGTCAGTCAAGAATTCGTTCCTTTTAAAGGGGGAGTCCGCCTTTAAGATTGTCCGTTTATAGAGCTCATTGTCATTATGTACCAGCTGCGTTTTTGCTTCTCATCATTGCTGTAAGGATGCGCGCTGCGTCAACGATGGACAAGCGATCGAGTCAGCCGTCCACACCATACAGCTCAGATGACACGGCGGTTTCAGGCAAATGCAACCTCGCACTCGCAGATAGAGAGAGAGAGAGAGAGAAGGTGGTGAGGCGATAAGCTGATCGAACGGCTTATCGCCTCAGCACCAAGAAGAACTGAGAAAGACCCGATTCGATGCTCTGAAGCAGTCTGAGAAGAACCGAGAAAGACCCGATTCGGTGCTTTGATGATGACGCCTCCAAGACTCATATTTTGTCATCCACTTTGAGGTGTCTGTTTTGCTGATGTGTATGCCTTTTATAAATGCAAACCTGCATACAATGTACTTACAGTTGTCGAAATACAACAGCATTCTCAAAATACCTCTGTTTGCTGGCAACCCATTGTTAAGGGATGTTGATTAGTCCTCAGAAGATCTGGCGTTTCTTTTTTTGCGGTGTGTTCCAATCGTCCATCTGGTGTCTGCGAACGATCGCCTCCCTCTCACCCACGACATACAAACTCTCCTAGAACAGAAACGCTCCCTTACAATGCAACGACGCGCTGACTCACAGATGGTTCCACAGCACGCCTCCTCTCCCATGTGAACATGTGAACAGGAAGCAAGAAGCAAACCTGCGACGTGTGAGACTTCGAGTTACCAGTCCGAACCAGAGCCAGCAGGCAACCAGGAACATACCGCGTCAATGTCCCGCCTGAGATTAGCAGCTCCATTTGTACGCCCGATCATCATTTTCCAATCCGACTACTGCAGCTCTCGCCATGAAGGTCTCTGCGCTCTCCACCGTCGCTACCATCGCCTCGTTCGCCGCGCTCGCGCCGCAGAGTGCCGATGCGCACGGGTACATTTCGCAGCCCAAGGCGACGTACAAGCCCAACACGATCTACACTAACTACAATGCCGAGATCACGGCCAGCGTGAACCCTGCGTTCGCGGGTCGTCCGTTCAACTGGTCGCCGGAGCAGAACACTGCGCAGTTCACGGAGGCATGGCCAAACACTGGCTACAAGTCGCTCAAGGACATGCTCGACACGTACGCGCCAGACTGCGGACTCTCGCTGCCAGACGCCACGCCCGTCGATGTGAGCACCATGAAGGAGTTCAAGTTTCAGAACAACGAGTACAAGGAGGGCTTCATCGCGTCGCACCGCGGACCGTGCGAGCTCTGGATCGGCGAGACCAAGGCGTGGCACTACGACGACTGCGCGGCCAAGTTCCCGGGCTACCCAGCCACGATCCCAACCGACTTCTCGGTCTGCAAGGGCACGTGCCGAGTCACGTTCTACTGGCTGGCGCTCCACTCGCAAAAGTGGCAAATCTACAGTGAGTTTATTCCCTCCCATTCACACTCGTGCTGTGCTTGGTGTGCCAGATTGATAACAGTGCTAACGCATTCATCTTCTTCTCCTCTTTAGAGCAATGCGTGTCAGTCAAGAATGGAAGTGGAGCTGGTTCGACCCCAGCTGCCGCGACGCCAAAGCCAGCGACTGCTGCTCCAGCGACCACCACGAAGCCTCCTGCCAGCGCTCCATCCACCACCACGAAGCCGGCGACCAGCAAGCCTGCCGCGACCACCGCCGCTCCAAAGGCGACCCCAGCTGTGACCCCAGCCGCAGGCACTGTGGGAAAGGACAGCGACAGCGCCACGCCGTCGACCGGCAAGAAGTGCACCAAGATCAAGAAGTAACTGCGCTCACCCCACACAGTTTTGCAGCTCTTCGCAGCATGTATGTCAATGTGAACTACTGGACACGATTTTGGCATTTCAATAGTTCAGCCAGTGATGCAGTATGTATAAACCACATGCGTTCAACCAATTTTGTCCATCTAAAGAAGACTCTACTGCTCCGTTTCGATTAAAAGTGTCCACCCACTCACGACACACGTGCTTTTCACAGCCCCACTTCATCGAGCATAGCGTTCAGGTACGTGCGATCTCTGTACTCCATGCGGATCGCCATGAGATCCAGTCGTTCCGGGTAGTTTTCGTACAACCAGAAGAAGATCTCAATGTGCTCGTGAGAGCCAAACGCATGCACCACCGAATGCGAACAGCCCTCGTTCCGGTTCGCGTGCAGGAACAAGAGGCTCTCGAAGTCCTGAGCCCAGACAGCCGAGTCCATCGCCTTTGCGGTGCACCCTTCGTGGCGATTCTCGTGCAGCCACTTGACAAGCTCGAACGAGCTGGCATTGTCCATCGCCGCTTTCGTGCACCCTTCAAGGCGGTTTGCGTGGAGCCACTTGACGATCTCCAAATGGTTGCCGCGCGCTGCGTCATCCATCGCGTACGTCGTGCACCCCTCGTGGCGATTTGCGTGCAGCCACTCCACGACTTCCAAGTGGTTCGAGGACGCCGCGAGATCCATCGCCATCGAAGTGCAGCCCTCGCAGCGATTTTCGTGAAGCCACTTGACAACAGGCAAGTGGCCGTTCCCAGCAGCGAGATTCATCGCCTTCACCGTACAGCCTTCACTGCGATGGATATGTAGCCATCGAAGAACCGGCAAGTGACCATTGATCGCCGCTCGGTCCATCGCTTCCGTCGTACAGCCTTCTCTTCGGTGGACATGGAGCCACCGCACCACCTCCAAATGACCACCTCCTGCTGCGGAGTTCATCGCGCTGGCGGTGCATCCTTCAGTGCGATTTTCATGGAGCCACTGCACGATGCGGAGAAACCCTCTGCCAGCAGCATAGTCCATCGCGCGATGCGTACACCCTTCTCTCCGGTTCACGTGCAGCCACTGCACGATCTCCAGGTGACCTTCCCTCGCGGCGTAGTCCATCGCTTGCCGCGTGCACCCCTCGGAGCGATTCTCGTGGAGCCACACGACCATCTCCAGATTGCCGCTTGTAGCAGCAGCATTCATAGCGGCAGTCGTACACCAGACGCTTGTGTTGTCGTGCACCCAGCGGAAGAACCCCCAGTTGCTGTTTCGCGCAGCGAAGTCCATTTCGACAGAGTAGTCCACATTCAGCATTTCGAGATTGCCCTCACAAACATACTTGGCGATCTCAATGTGCCCGCTTCGGAGCGCAGCGAGCGCGGCTGCATCGATACTGGCAGTCGTTGGAGTGTATCCAAACGGATCCGGTCCCTCTTGGAGCCACTTGACCACGTCCAAGTGGCCGTTCCTCGCGGCGCTCTCCAATGCGTCTGCAGTGCAGCCAGCATTCGACGGGTGGCGCTGTAGCCAGCGAAGCACTGGCAAATGGCCGTTCTCAGCTGCCACGTCCATGAACTTCGTGCTCCAGAGCACACTCCGTGGGCTGCAGTGCGCCGAAAGCCACTCCAAGAGCGGTACTTTGCCCAGTCGGCACGCCTCTTCCACCGCCTCCGACACGATCGTGGACGGACAGTAGCTCGTCAAGAGCCATTCCATGACGACCGCATCGCCATTGCGCACAGCGTTCACAAGCCCAGCATGGCACTGCGCTGCTCTGTAGAGACGATGCAAACCCGGAGGCTCACGCTGCGCCAGACGTTGTACCAGGCGAGTGCGCTCTGCTGTCACTGGCGACGAGGCGCACGAATCTCGACGACGCGCACACGCTTTTGGAATGCTCCAGTGCGCGGGGACGGACCAGTCGAGGCAGTCGCTGATGCGCTCCACCACGTGGCTCAGCGCCTCGATCTCAGGTCGCGCGCGGCACACGACGAGCGCCGAGAGAAGCGGCGAGAGGCAATTGAGCATGTGCAGAGAAAGATGCAAAGTGAAAGCCTGCTCGCAAGTGATTCATTGTCGTGATTCGTGGATCGGATTTGAAACAAGAAATACTTGGATAAAGTAAGAAACACGACTTCCAGGATTTTGACACCGATTCTCGGTTTTGTTTTGAGTTGTACGGTACAGCCGCCAAAAGCACATCACCGATTTTTGTCCAAATTGTGGCTCTCACGTTGTTGCCAGTGATTCAAACATTGATGCCAAACCAAGTCGACAGTGTTCATCAAACCTTTCTCGCTTTCGGATTCGACACACATACCTGCAGCACACAGGGCTGCCATCATCTCAGTTGTCGCTGGTGCTGTTGAAGTTGTAGCTCTGTGGGACGTCGTCGTCCTCGTCGTCCATGCTGCGCGACGCCGCGCGCTTGATCGGCACGCAGTGCTTGTACGCCTGCCACTTCTGCGAGTGCAGCGCGAGCCAGTAGAACGTGAGGCGGCAGTTGCCCTTGCACGACGCGTAGCTCATCGGGATGGTCGCCGGGTAGCCTGGGAAGCTCTTGACGCAGTCGTCGTAGTGGAAAACCTTGGTGTTGTCGATCCAGCCCTCGCACGGACCGTGGTGCGAGTTGAGGAAGCCT
>JAASFO010000401.1:0-22567 GCA_023333815.1 Globisporangium recalcitrans
GAGCTCTTTGGAGATTTTCTCGACATCCTGTCTCTGACGCTGCAGTTCGCTCTCGCTGCGGACTCGCTGGAAGGCAAAACATGAAAACAGCAAGCGCAAAGGATATGACAGTTGAGAATGAGCTACCCATGCATCCGGTGGGAAGAGAATCAGAGGTACACTCGCACCAGGACAAACCCCGAGGCGTGTTTTGTCCTGAATGACACGTCTGAGATCGCACCATTCCCGAGAACGCCAGCCGCTGCAGTCTCTGGATGGTACATCCCAAGCCCAGGGCTGCTGCACATGCTGCTGGTGCTATTGTTCCCGTACCGACGCTTCTCCTGTTTTTACACTGCACACAACAAAAAGACGCACATCTTAGCACAAGCGATCTTCAAAGAGTCCAGGCGAGTGAGACGGACACAAATTGCGTGTCACTACCGAGGCGAGTCGTGCGGCATGCTGCGGCGACTCAATTGTCGTCTCTGTATTGCACGAGCAGCTCGCGATCCCAGGGCTGCAGCCGTTCTCGCCACGCGCCAAAACGTGGTCCATCAGACCTTTGCGGCGCTCGCGACCAAATGGAAAGTTGGTCGAGATTTTCTCTTGATTCACCTGGGCAGAACGGACAGATCGGTAGACCTCAGTTGTCGCCGCACGGAGCTCTCATACGAGCAAGAACCAAGGGCTCAATGCAATGCAACCCAAACTCACGTCTTTATCGACCTCGTAGCTCCCAGGACCCAGCGCCAGACGCAACTTTGTCAGCGACACTTCATCCGACTGCTGCTGCTCCTCCTTCCTGAGCGGACTTATATTTCTTCGCTGCTTCCGTCGCGAAAGAGGCTGAGCCGATGCAATGTCGTCGCGGACTCGCTGGATGTCGTCCGCAGTGTACGCCTGCGGGAACTGGCCATGGACGGACGGCGAGTACTTCCAGGGACTCGGCGCCTGCTCTTTCAGACTCAGCACGGGCGGCTGGGCTGCGGAAGCCACTGCAGGGGTGATGGCTTGAGGATCGTAGTGAGGATCATGGTGGAGCCCGAAGCTTCCGTTCTTGTTGCCCACGTGCGGCGCCGGGAACGCTTGAAAGTGCTCTGGGAGGTGTACGTGAGCGGACCCTACGATTGTGCGTCAGATTAGGACAGTTAGGCAGCGCATGGAGATATCACAGAGACAGGTAGGTGGCTTACAGGGTCGACCTTGTGCCTCACCGTGTCGAGGAACGGTCCAAAGCGCGCCTCGGAAGACAGGAACGCCGCCATGCTTGCAGTTCGAACCAGTTGCTCTGCAGCAATGGCTTGGACGCTCTGCAGACTTTGGAACAGGAAACCTGAGAGTATCAGGATAAAAATACGATGCGGCGATACTCTGGTGTCAGCATGTCCATCCATCCCTCCATTCATTCGCATTCTCTATCATAAAAGCAGTCTATCAAGTCCGAAAATCGGTGTTCACTGACAGATAGTTGAGACTATCACAGCTGGAGCTTCTCGATCATGGACCCAGCCTCTGTCTCCACATCTCGGCTCTCAGCATTGCTCTCCTGGGCTGCTTGATGCGGAGCGAGCGAATCAGTCGCGATCTCGCATTTCGACTCACTGTCGAGGTTCTCGTGTGTTTCTTCGTCATCGTCATCGTCATCGTCTAGCTTGGCCTGTCTCCGCCGCGCCTTGCGTCCAACTTGGCTTTGCTTTCGCTATTAGCAAGCGCAATAAGAGTGTAAGAAGAACGGACGTGTTGGTACTCTCAAACCAATCTCTGCCAACCACATTAGCGCATCCAACAACAGCATACCTGAGGAAGAGCCATCCGCAGAGCTTTCGCCCAGTCGCCGCCGGTCTCTTGGAAGCTGATGAGCACCTCGACGACCGTGTTGACGTTCAAGATGTGGTCCAGACGCTCCGTGATGAACTCCTGAATCGGCAGACGCGCAGTCGTGATCCCCGCACTCGAAGCAGCACTCAGCGTCGCACCCTAAGAATCCATCCAATCCACCGATAGTATCCAGGTATCAAGTATCAGACCAAGAGCTCCGAGCACAGGTTTACAAGTATCAAGCTCGCTTGGTGCCACAAACCTTCTTTCTCGACTTGTCCACGATGCCACCGATCACGTACGTCTTGGTCGCGTCCAGCGTCGTGAGCACATTGGGCGAGTCGGGCGATAAGTACACGAGATCTGCTGGCGCAGCGATCTCTGTGACGTGGTGGTGGACGCTGCCATCGTCGCTAGCACTGTTGTGCCAGTGCACGAGCCACTTGTCTGCGCTGAAGCGCTCGAGCGACTGCTTGAGCGCGGCGCTGCAGTTGAGAAAGTGGAGCTGGAAGGGCTTCTCCATTTGCTTGATAGCGCCGTAGCTGAGCTTCATCTGTTTCGCCAGGCTGCGGATTTCCTACGAGTGGTTGCAATGCATAAAGTACGAGTGTCGTAGCTACGATGCACATTGCTCAAGAGCTGCTGTCATGCGCAAGGAAGGCGCCATACCTTTTCGTTCATGATGGCGTCAAAGCTCAGGTCGATGGCGATCCGCTGCACGTCCCTGTCGCTTTCCACCGCGCGTCTCATTCTCGCGGCTTTGGCGATCGCTTTGGCGTCTTCATCGAGCAAATACTGTCGTCTCTGTTCTGCATACACAGGGTGACGAAGAGACATCCAAGTGGTGAGGGTATGCCAGACATGCGGGGACTCTCGAGTGCATGCTCGTCGGGGGAATGACTGGTGAATGGACGTACCGATGGTCATCGAGTGCAGCAGCTCGAAGCGCGCCTTCTTCTTGCGCTCGCGCTCCGGCCGCTTCGGCTTCGCTGCTGCAACTGCTGCTGCTGATGCTGCAGTCGGCGCCGCAAAGGTCTCGTCCGCTCCATGCTTGTCCATTTTTTGCTTTGCTTGTCAAGATGTATGCCAATCAAACACTCTCGATTGCAATATCGTACTTAAGCGGGCTTTGAGTCCATTTCAGTCTGCCAGACGATGCAAAACCAAAATGGAGCAATGAGCAGTGAAGCCTTTTGCGGCAAATAAACCAAACAGAAAGCACGAGGTCAGTGTCGCTCTCTGTCGTGGGGCGACAAATGAGTTGGTGCTGTAGTATTTGGAAATATGTGGTGGAATGGTGGTGGTGGTAATTGCTGAGCAAAGTTCACATAAAGCTCAGCTGTACTCGTCGTTCAGAGTGTGTGTGGACATGGCGAGTTGGAACTCGTGTTCGTCATCTTCTTCCCGTTCGTCTCAAGCTTCTTCTCTGTGGACGGCTGCGACCGCTGCTCCCTCTTGAACAAGCTCTCGGAAGGAGACTGCGGGATTATAACAAAAACGCATGTGTATACGTATCCGCTCTTGACCGACTCGTCTTAATCAAACTTCTCGTTGAACGGCGTCGGGAAGTCAAAGTCGTAGTCGCCGAGAATGTTCGACTCGCGGTTCTCAGACGTCGTGGACGTGCCGAAGGTGTGCTTGAGCCCCATGGTCGGCAGCTTGATCTCGAGCTCGGCGACCCGCGTCATGGTCTCGGTCAACAGCAGCATCGCCTCGTTGTACTGCTTCTCCTGGTCTGCGAGTCGGGTCAGCAGCGTCTTGTTCTGGTCTTCAAGTCCCGTGATCCGGCTTTGAAGCGCAGTGATCTCGGCCGAGGAATTTGGATCACTCTCGGTCATACTCACCGTGGTCTCGCTGTTGCAGCGATCGACAATGCTGCTTGTGCGCGTGTTGAACATACTTGCGTTTCCAGGACGCGGTCGCGAGGCGGCGGCGTTCATACTGTAGCGGAGATTCGCTTGAGGACCTGGCACAGTTGACGGTCGTCCCACCAAGCTCTGCGTAGATGTCGCTCGACTCGCTCGGTTCGGTTGCCCATTCGAGCTCACACTGTTGGTGGTGTTTCGAAGCGACGAGTTGCGGTCACGCGGGTCGGATGGGTTTCGCTGTGTGATTGTCGTCCCGGTTGTCGTGGAGCTTGTGAAGCTCGGCGTTCGTCCCGCGGCAGCTGGAGCCGTCCCGATCGTGCCACCAAGAGGCATCGGGTCGCTGCGATAAATACGATAACAATCGCCACACGCAGATCGTTTCTTCGGATATGTCGGGAACATCACCTTGCCCGCGACGTGCTTCTTGCAGAGGTACACTGCACAACCTTTGCATTGGTACTTTTTGCGGAACATGGAAAACTTCTTGTAGCAAACCCCGCAGACAGCACTGTTGCCTTCGTTCTCGTGCATCGACGGTGTCAATGGCTGCTCGTGGTGGTGCGGCTCCTCATGGTGGTGACGCTGTTGCTGCTGCTGCTGCTGTGGCTGCTGCTGCACGCGACTGAATCGGCGAAACTCTGCATCGAGGTCGTCCATGTTTCCGGTCAATCGCGATGACGCAGTGTGGTACTGGAACTGGTCGAAGGACTGGAGCTGCTCGCCATAGTAGTCCGAGCTGTTGCTAGCGCTGGCTCGGAAACTCCCATTTTGAGTGCCACTGGCACGGAACCCCCCTGCGGTGTTCTGAGTGTTGTTGTTCTTCGCGTTGTTGCCAGTCATTCCAGATCCAGGCGCGGTAGCATTCTCATCGCTATTCGCAATGGTGATAAACGTCGTACCCGACGAGCTGGTACTCACGGTGGTTGTGTTTCGTCGTCCTGAGAAGCTCCGTTGGATCTGTCCAGGCTGCTGTGGAGGCGGCATCATCATACTCTCGCGCAGTCGTTGGCTCTGCACGGCAATCTCTCGCTTCGTATCTTCGTAGTCATTGTTCGTCGACTCCCGGTCGACCGTGAGGTCCAAGTAGTCCTGCTCGGCTTTTCGCAACACCTCCATCGACTCTGCCGGCAACTTCACTTCCTTCGCGAGCATCAACGCGGTTTTTCCCGACGGCGTTCCTTCCAAGAGCGAGCTGGGACGCGCCTGGCACAGCAAGCTCAGCGTTTCTTGGCTCACACGCGCACGCACAGCGATGTGCAGCGGCAGGTACTGCGCGTTGTTCTTGGTCAGCACAGCTTCGGGCGACGCTTTCAGCAGCGCCTGGATCACACTCGAAGGCACGTCGTCTTCAGTGCACGCCCAGTGCAGCGGCAGCATGCCGTGATGGTCCTTGTGGCGCGCGAGCTGCGGCTCTTTCTGGAGACGCACGACGAGCGTGCCCCACTTGCCCATCTCAGCCAACCGAATGCCTTCCTTGTAGTGCGGTCGCGCGGCGTCTTTCTTGATCTGGTTGCTGCTGCGCATGTCGTTCTCATCCTGGTCGTCGTCTTCGTGGTCCGTGCCGCCGTTGCTGTTGAAGACCGGGGACGAAGACGCCGACGACGTCTGCGTTTCCGCGAGCGAGCGGTTCTTGGTGAGCGACGCGCGGTTGCCCAGGATGTTCGAGTCGCGGCGCGAAGACGGATACGACGGTCGCGACATCTGCGACGCAGCCGTCGACGCGGTGGATGGCGCCGGAGACGACTGCAGCTTACCTGCGGCCGCAGACGCTGCTGCACCGCCGCTGCCTGGCACTTCTGTCAGCGGCATGGTGGCGATTGTTTCAGGTTCTTCTCAGCAGGTTACTTTCCCTGCGAATGCAATGGGAAGAAATGGGGGCGATTTGCGTGATCCCTCCGGGCCAGCTGGCGGATCTTGCGTTGTGCGCACGAGAGCAGACGTAAGCGAGCGAGATGATCGGCAGATCGAGCGATCGACCGACGTGGCGCGTGCGAGCGACAAACGTGAAGGGCGAGAAGAGAGGGCAAGAGGCGGCAGGCGTGCGCTGCCTTCCGTCGTGCGCTCGCGATCGTCCTTTGTCGATGCAGCTTGTGGTTCAAATGAGGCAGGTTTCCCTCTGTTTCGCTTTTGGCAGCTTGGATGATCACATTCGGCGGGGTGTGGGTGGCATTCTTCTGCAAAACAGCAAAATGGATCGTATGCAGAGGGTATAAGTCATAGAAGGTGGCACTTTGATTGGCATGAGAGAAGGAGCTCGGAGCACTCGGAGCGAGTTCAGAGGGAAATGCGTTTTCAGGGGCCAAATGTTTGCACTGAGTTCAAATGCGCCCATCTCCCCTGTGTTGTCCTTTTCTTGAAGTGAGTGTGCGTGTTATTTCAGAGGGATCTATTTATGCCTTCACAAATGCAATACCCGCTTAGCATTGCTCTTGATGGAGAGTCTATGCAGACAGCATTTCAAATATCCACTCTAGGTTTGGTTTCGTTATTTCAGGTTCATGTGGCAAAAGTCAAGAGCCACTCTCGTGTCGTCCAAACAGTCGCACCAATTGTCGTCGCCTCGACTGACTCTTTCTCCTATCCACTCCGACATCTCCTGCAAGGCAGCAACTCTAGATGCCATCGTCAGCTCTGTGTGTGTATGCAAGCGCTTTACTGATTTCCACACCTGAAGATCACAAGTGCACGTCTTGAATGTCGTTGTCCAAAGCTCCATCGTCGCAGCTCTCAGAAGCTATCAAAAACGCACCTCTTCGCCACCAGCTTCGCACGCGGCCATTGGGCTTGTCTGTCGACACCCTATCGTTCATATCATGGCGAGTGAGTCTTCAACATGCACACGCTCAAGGTTGAAGCCGCTGAACCGCGCAACAGGCGCTGGCGTCAGAGCGGGCACTTATGGCTGCCATTACACATCGGAAATGACCAAAATGCGTCGTCGATGCCAAGCAAAAGGCGCACTCTGTATCCACTTGGGTTGTGCATGCGTCACGCTGCCATCTGAACTCTCCAGAGCTCTTGATCTTGGTCAAGATCAAGAGCTCAGTTGACGAGGGGAACCGGCTCTATTGAGACAGCATGCTGGCTGGAGAGATCACTTGCGCGACGTTGACCATTTTTGTAGGCAGCAATGCACCACTGTTTCACAGACATTTTGGCGTTGCGTTGCTGTTAGTGACTTTACCACACACACACACGGTTGCATGTGCGCAGACAGAGAGCTGGCCGCACATCGCGAAGTCGATCTCGCCCGTATCTGTTGGATTGCCACTATGCACCCACATCTCTCTGCAGTTCCTACGCGTCTTGTGTGAAGTGCCAGCAGATCGCGTGGACACCAGCAATCGCCGAGATGGCGAGACGCATTACTAACACGGACGAGCAAAACTGACCAGCCTGAGATAGATCGGACATCGCGCACTCGCTGCTTCCTTGTGCTGCTTACGCTGGGCACATCTTGGTGCATGTGCGCTGCATGATCATCATCATCATTCCAAAGCGTTCAGACAGGATGAGAGAGAAGCGACGGCAGTTGCAGGAGGAAGTTCAAGTATGTAGCCATCTCATTTTGTTTTTGACCAACCAGAAATAGAACATGGATACGTTGCTATATTTAGTCACAGACCAGATCGCAATGAGTGGCTCTGTGGATGCGGCGTCCTTGTCGATGTCTCAAAAGAACGCAGAGTGTGCGCTCTGATCTTCGCTGAAGGCTGTCAGAGCACCACGAGGCTATCAGCGGAAGGCTTGCGCATTCGCTGGGCTCATTTCCACATTCGCAGGGAGCAGATCGAGGAGGTGCTGAAGAACAGCACCAAGCCAGCAACCAATGACTCGAGCGGCTCGAAGAACCATGCTCACAAAGAAGAGGACAAAGAAGAAGACGATAATGACGATGATAAAAGCTCCGAGGCGTCCTCTGCGAACGAGTACCTGGATGCCCAGGAGCCGCATCTCCTGGCGGAGATCAGCGAGCTCAACAGCACGATCTCTTCGCTCAAGTGCGAGAACAAGCAGCTGGCGGCTCAGGTGAAGGACATGCGAGACCAGACCCAGGAGCTGCTCACTGAGATCGACAAGAAGGACAAGGCGCTGATGCTCGCGATGGTGCCTCCTCCTCCGACAGCGCCAGTGAACGACATCGAAGGCTCGAGTGAGCCCGACGACCAGGAGGAGCAGATCAGTGAAGTCAAGATTGAGAACGAGAAGCTCGTGCTCCAGCTCAGCCAGCTGGACTTTGTCATCACGAAGCTCAAGGACGAGAAGTCCAGTCTGCTGGGCAAGCTGGAGCACGCCGAGTCTGCGAACGAGCGCGCACGACAGAATATCGAGCAGCTCCACGGCGAGAAGGAGAACCTCGCGGGCAAGCTGCAGAGTGCAGAGGAGGCACACGAGCGCGCCAAGAGGGAGATCGACAGCGCAGAATGCACGATCGCGCAGCTGCGCGAGCAAGTGCAGGAGATCTCGGCGCAGCTGGAAACCGCGCAGCAGGATCTGCACACGCTCAGGCACGAGGAGCTCGCAGCGAGCGTCGCGGCGACTGCAGCGGCAGTGACGAAGAACCAGGACCTGCAGGAGCGCTGGGACGAGCTGCGTCAGCAGAACGAGGAGCTGCAAGCCCGTGTGGAAGAGCTCGAGGAGAAACTCGCGCAGTCGGAAGCCAGCGAGGAGGCGAAAGAAGCCGAGCTGCAGCGCCAGGTGTACGATCTCAAGCAGGAGACCGAAACCTTGCGCGAAGAGCTCGAGCAGCTGCGCGTGTCCAAGCAGCAGGCAGAGGACGAGCTGCTCGAGCGCACGGTCGCGCTCAAGGACGCGCTAGAGAGTCAGAGGAGACTCACGATTGGCCACGAAGAAGAGCTCACGCAGCTCTCCATGAGCAACGAAGAGATGCGCGCGCGCGTGGGGCGAAAGACCGAGCAGGTGCAGGTGGTGACAGAGGAGTGGAAGCAGAAAGTGGACACGCTGGAGCAGGAGAACGACTACTTCCAGCGCGAGCTCATCGACAGCAAGGTGAAGCTCGCGGAGTTCACGCAGCAGAACGACGAGCTCTCGACGCAGAACAAGAAGATGGAGAAGGCGATCGTGGAGATGAAGATCCAGGCAGCCGAGAAGGAGCTCAAGAAGGACAAGAAGAAGTAGGCTGGGGAGAGGTTTATTTTTTATGGTGAGAGGGAGGGTGGATGGATCGATAAAGAAGGCGTCGCGCCTTGAAAGCATTTGCATCGAGTGCTCAATCGAGCGAGCTGCTCATGCCATCTCTCTCTCTCTCTTTCTCTCGTGTCCAGGATGTCAAGGATGCATCTTGTGCAGAGTGGTTGTGAAGCAGACTTCTCGTCATTCTTGCGATTCGTTTTAAGGTTCACAATTAGAAAATGTGCCAATGCTCCAAGATCAACGCAGTGATTTAGTCGTGATATCACTTACAAAACACTAGTCAAATCAAGACGCTTTCGACGCAAAATTCGAGCATTTTGCGTTTGTTGGCACAAATTGTTACTCGATAAGAACTTGGGGTGATAAAACAACACTGAGGGTAGGGGAAGCATACTTGGCATGCATGTTTTGCTGCAAAGGTCAAAAACACACCAAGCAGCTGAACAATGTGTGTGTATGCCACACGAACTTGACAAGAAATAGTGCCAACACCCCCTTCAATCCTTCCTTCTTTCTTTCACTCACACAAAGCAAAGAAAAGAACGCCGTATCAAAGCGTGACTGACAGTCGCATCATGAACCGCGACGGCGATGGCGATGGCGCCAGCGGCTCTGCCAGGCGTGACGACGGCGCAGAAAGCGGAAGTGGCGACAGTGCGCAGGAGCTGGGCGTGCTGCTGTTCCGAGCGCCGGCGCCCGACGTCCCGCCCTCGCAGTCGTTCAGCGTGGAGCTCTTCGCGCCGCCGAACACGCAGGAGCTCTCGAGTGAGCCCAATGTGACGACAGCGACCGCCGAGAGCCACCAAGAGCAAGAAGATGCAGAGATGAACGAGAACGTGATCCACGTGCGCGAGATCCTGGACGACATGCTGCGCACAGAGAGGTCGGCGAGTTCGGGCGGGTCGCTCAGCAGCAGCATTAGTGAGAAAGATCGCGACGAGAAAGAGCGGCTCCAGATGTTCCAGCTGCGCTGCTGTGTGATCGACGACGCGAACCTAGAAGAGCTGGAGAGACTGCCCAAGCGCATGTGCGCGTACGAGTTCAAGCCCGGCGATATCGCGTGGAACTGCCGCGTGTGTCAGGTATGATGCATGGATGTGGTGAATGATACAACAGCACAATGTGTGTGGTGTCTTGGAGATGTGAGCGGTAGAAATGCGGCGACGTGAGTGCTGACGATGGTTATGATGCGGATGGCGTGTTTGCAGGTTGACGAGACGTGCGTGATGTGCAACGACTGCTTCATTTCGAGCGACCACGACGAGCACGAGGTGTTTTTCTATTACACACAAAGCGGCGGGTGCTGCGACTGCGGAGACACGGAAGCCTGGGCGGCCGAAGGCTTTTGCACGAGCCACAAGGTGCGTTGCATCAGTATATGTGCTCTATGATGCCTGTGTTCTACCGCTTACGATTGGTGCCTGCAAGGGTTCTCTGACATGTGGTATCTCTGTGTTTTGTTCAAACAAACAAACAAACAAATCAGGGAGCGCAAGACGCGGATCCGTTGCGTTTCTTGCCACACGACATCCTGGTGAACTCGCGCGATTGCATCGGCGAAGTCATGAAGTTTGTGATGAGCACCATCGAGGAAGCTCGCTTTGCGCACGTGCTGGACGAGTCGGGGGTCGAGGAAGCCCAGCGGAAGCTCGCGAGCGCGTCGAGTGACGCGCGCTACTGCGTCGTCGTGCACTACAACGAGTACCTGAGCTCCCAGGAGTTCACGACAGCGCTGAGTCTAGCGCACCCCATGCTACCAGTAAGTAACGTATAACCTATACTCTCTCTGTGTTGCATTGCTGGGTTGATTCTCATTTTCTATGTGTTTGCTGGGGATTGAATGACACAGTTTCAGATGAAAAAGCTGGAAGAGATCATCAGCCAGCGACAGGGGATCGTGCGCACCAAGGCGACGCGCGAGCAGGCGATCGAGCTGGCGGAAGCGCTCTTCTCGCACGGCATCTACTCGTCGATCGTGTCGAACGACTACGTCGCAAAGCTTCAGGTCATGAACTCGCTGCTCCACTGGCTCGTGTCGATGGCGAATCTGTCGGACGGCATCTGTCGCTTGATCTGCGAACAGGTGGGTTTCGTAGACACCTTCTGAGTTGCTCGTGGGAGAGCAAAGCAGTGTTCTAATGTGATGCGATGCCTCGATTTGTTGTGCTGCGTGTAGTTTATTCTGCACGGAGACCGCAAAGAATCTCCAGCTGCTGCGGATGGATCGTCGTCCTCGGATCCACCAAAGTACCCAACGCTGGGTGCCGTCATTCTCGCCGACGCGTTCCTGCCAAAGAGCGGGAGCGATGCGCTCCATAGTCTGTTGATGGCACTGCTCGCAGACCCGATTTTCAAGAAATCGTTTGCGATCGCGTTCACGTCGTCGTATCCGCAGCTGTACCGAGAACACGTCGCGGGCGTTGGGAGCGTGACGTCGACGATCCTGACGTTCGGAGTCCAGTTCTTCAACCGCGCGAGCTTTGTGAAGCTGCTCGCCTCCGAGTACGAGTTCCTGGAAGTGATCACGGGGACGATACTGGAGACGCTGCGCAGACGACCGAAGCGCGACTTGATGGAGATCCCGTTTGATGGCAACTGGGACAGCTTGGCGTGCGTGCTGCACCCCGAGAAGGTGAACGAGGTCAGTGTGTGGGATCTCTTTGCGCTCGCGATCCAGAGACTCGACGAGCCGACGCTCCAGCACGTGGATCTGAGTGCGATGGAGCAGGAAGCTCAAGGACTGGGCTTGGTCGTGCGTAAGGCGAGCCAGGTGTCCAGGTTCCTGCGCTTGTCTCCTGAGACGGAGATCCCTGGGAAGTGCGAGCTGGATGTGAACTCGCCCGTGTTCCTTCACCGCCGATACCTGTGCGGCCTCTTGGATCTGCGCTATGCGCTTCAGATTGAAGGGGTCTCGGAGGCTTTTGTTTCCGAGAAGAATGGATCCAGATACGCTGCGTACTTGCTGTACTTGTCGTACGTCCAGGGGATCGGCGCAGAGGTGCGACGCCAGGGTGATCACGTCGAGACCGAGTCGCGCGCGTGGCTGTTTGCAGTCGAGTTTGCGTCCACTGTGTCGGACGAGTTTACGCTCATCGTGCTGAACGCGTTCAAGAACTCGGAAGCGCACGGAGGACGACCGCGCTCGCCCGCGCAGCTGCAGGACTTGATCACGAAGATCGCGAAGCCCATCTTTGAGGCGTACTACTTTTGGCTCGCATCGTCACGCAAGTATTTCCCGCCGCCGGATTTCATGGTGGGCGACACGCTGCGTGTAGATCAAGTGGAGACGTCCGTGTCGTGCCACTTCCCATTGCACCGCACGATCGCGCAGCTTGTGCGCACGTTGAGCAACTCGCCGCTGGGTCTCGATCTGTTCTACCAGCTGCTTCGCACGTCCGCAGACAAGCCCGACCAGTCGGTGTGGGTGCACGACCGCGAGAGCCCCGTTGGCTTTTGGCATCGCGTGCACTTGATTGAGCCAGTGCTGCAGGCGATCGTGTGGGACGCGCAGGTTCATTCCGGCATGTGGGTGCGCAACGGGTCGTCTGTGATCAGCCACAGCATGAACTACGGCGAGCCCCCTTTTTGCACGCGCTTCCGAGACGTCGACCTGTTGCTGCTGCAGTTTGGGTTCCACTTCATGCGCGTGGACTGGATGATGTCGTCGATCATCACTCGCTTCGACATTGACGAATGGTTTGAAGCGGAGTCGCCCGAGCCCATGACCGAGTTGATGGTGACCGAGTGCTTGACGCTGCTCTGCCATTTGGCGTCGGAGCTGCCGCCAAAAGTGTCGGGCGAGGACCCGCTGCGCAGCTTGACGCCTTACTTGCGACGAGAGATCGTGCAGCGACTCTGTGTGGGTCCGTGTGCCCACAGTGACTTGTCCAAGATCACGACCGAGTTCTTTCTCGCGCACGAGAACTTGTTCCCGAACAATTTCTCCAGTGGGACAATTCTGGACCAGATCCTGAAAGAGCTCTGCGTGCCTCCTTCGAATGCGTCGGCACTTGGCGGCGGAGATCCAGCGGGAGGCAAGTTCCAGTACCGGTTGAAGACGGAGCTTTTCGCCGAGTACAACCCGACGTTCATCCATTTGTCGCGCAAGCAGCACGAGTTCGCGCACGAGAACTGGTTCCAGCAGCGCCTGCGCTCGTCGAAAGCCCGCGAGGCGCAGCAAGAGGATGGAAGTCCGAACAACACGCACTCGTCGTGGCTGGATTTCCCGATGGTGAACACTTTTTTGCCCTGTCCGAAGGGCTTCCGAATCACCAGAGCATCCATTCTCCACGCGGATGTGCGCAGACTGGTGTACGAAGCGTTCTGGAAAGCTACAAGGGACCCGCATAGCAGCTTGAGCCTGCTCTCTCGCGCGGTGCACTTGTTCACACTGCAGCTCTACGTGATTGAAGAAGTGCGGTACGTCGCGTCGATGCCTGTCGGAGTCGAGTCGGATAAAACGTACTTGGAGGAAGCGACCAAGTTGGTCGAGAGCTTTGTGGAGTGGGTCACGAGCGAGCAGACGAGTGTGTACCACTATGCCGAGTTGCACCCTCCGATTCTCGATCTGCTGCTGAAGCTGAACCCGTGGTCGGTGTCCAGCGGCGGTGAAGGGATGGTGACTCTGGACGGCGACCAGAAGCACGAGATTGGACGAGGTGTGGACTGGCTGCTGCACCGACTGTCGCGCATCGACGACGGGTGCCGCGACTTGATTCTCAAGTACCAGCTGACGCAGAAAGCGTCGAAAGAGGAAGAAGACCGGAAGCTGAAGCTCGCGCAGCGCAGGAAGGAGGCGCAGATGCGAGCGATGCTTCAGATGCAGCGCCAGCAAGCCGCGTTCGCCGAGCAGATGAAGTCGATGATGGGCGACAGCGCACGCGCTGGTGGCGAAGACGAGGAGGAGGCGGATGCTGCAGCTGCGGCTCAGGCGGCTGAAGCAAGCTCGACAGTTTCTGTAGATGCGGGCGGGGACGTTGACATGGGTGTCGACGACGCAGCCGCGCAAAATGAAGAGAGTGCGCTCCCAGAGTGTGCGATGTGCCACTCTGTCGACTCGGAGGACAGCTTCATGTGCTACATTGGCTTTGCGCAGTGCTCGCCCGTGTTCTCGCGTCTCAACGGCGGCAACCAGGGACGCTTTTTGAGTACCCCGATCGACGAGATGCATGTCGGCGAAGACGTTCCGATCCACGTGCGTCTGTGCGGCCACTCGGTGCACCACACGTGCTGGAAGTCGTACCACGAGTCGCAGTTCCAGCGAGCGATCACGGGCGGCCACCATCGCCACGCGCTGAATGCGGTCGACGTCACGAAGAACGAGTTCCTGTGTCCGCTCTGCAAGTCCATCTCGAATGTGCTGATCCCGACCACGGCGAATGAAATGAACGATACTACTAGTGCTAGTGCATCCGAGGACTCGGAGATGGCAGATGCCCTCTCGCAATCATCATCGTCGTCCCCATCGGAGAGTGGTTTGATCAGCTGGTTGGTCGCGAATGGCAAAGTCAAAGAAGAAGAAGAAGAAGAAGAAGAGAATGAAGCCGGCGACGCGGATGAAAGCGAGCAAAAAGCAGAGTTCCCAAGCACCGAACCGGCAGCTCCGATCGTGAAATGGGGCGAGAACACACCGCAGAAGCGATGGTTGGAGCAGGGATTGTCTTCGTTGTGCATGGCGATCCACCGAGTCGCGTGCGGTGCGATGCAGCAGTCTCGACCAGAGCGGTACACAACGTCGGGATGCAACGCGCTGTACCACACACTGCTGTGCACGTTCCTCAGCACGCAGGAGAACGACCAGATCAAGCCCGAGCAGCGGTTGCTGCAAGCCATGCGCTTCTTGCCGCAGATGCTGGACCAGGTGGCGCGACCAAAGCCGTGGGCAGACACCTCTGCGAATGGGATTCGCGAGCAAATCTGCCACTTGCTGTACTACGGCGGCTCGGACGTGCTGAAGGATGGCTCGATCGTGCTCGAAACTGAGCACCCGAGTACCCAGACACAGACGCGCAAGCAGAGCCAGTGGGGAAAAGTGCGGTGCCCCGCAAAGCCGCTGCTGCTCAACCATTTGGGGAGTGTGCTCGCGAAGGGTTTCCTGCTGGCGCGCAATGAAGAGGAAGCGGTGTACATCTGTCGCTTGGCAGTGCTCGCGCGCGTGGTGCAGACGCTCATGTGGTACTCGGTGACCCGAAACGAGGAGTTCACAGACAAGATGGCAGATAACTTGGAGTACTCGGAAGAGAATGTGAAGTACTTCCTCGAGAGTTTCTTTGAAGAGCCTCAAGCGACCAGCGAGGACGACGCTGCTGAGCAGCTCGCGACGTTGTTGACCGCGCTGACGTCGCCATGCTCGACGGCTTTCCCGCATGTCCTGGATCCTGTTGCCGACAAGAAGAAGCTGCTGAACATCGTGGCGTGCGAGGTCGTGCCAATGGTGCGCGTTGCGGTCTTTTTGCTGAAGTCTCGACCACCAACTGCGTTGCCGGCGACAGCGAAGCCATCGGGCGTTACGTCGCAAGATGTCCGCGACCACGGATTTATCAAAGTGGGTGCTCTGTTACCCGCAGATTCAGAGCTGCGACCGATCCTCTCGAGGTGGGTGGAGCGGTTCCAGGTCGCGTATGAAGAGATGAACGACTCGCATGGGATCTTGCAGCAGTGGCTCACTGGCGCGAACGCCGACAAGCCGCCAGCGAGAAGCCTGAGTTTGACGAATGTGCTGAGCCGCGACCTGCACACGATGCACTCGACGATCTCGCTCTTCGCGTCGGGATCCAGTCGCACGCGCTACCTGCGCTCGCTGCCTCGCGCGTATGTGAAGTTCTACTCGGAGCTCGCGAAGCGCAAGTGCGAGTCGTGCAACCAGTTTCCCGCTCGACCCGCCGTGTGTCTGCTCTGTGGCGCGCTGTTGTGTGCCGCAAACACGTGTCCGTCGCTCAAGACTGAGAACGGGTACCGCGAGGAGTCGAATCCCGGCGCGTGCACTGTGCACGCGAAGAAATGCGGTCGCGGCAGCGGGATGTTCCTGCTCGTCCTCGAAGGCGCCGTGCTGCTCGTGTACTGGAAATTGTCGGCGTACGTCGGCAGTTTGTACGTGGACGAGTACGGCGAGGAGTTTGGCGAGCGCAATCGCGAACTGAACAAGGGGCGTCCGCTGTATTTAAACGAAGAGCGACGCGAGCGCCTGCTTCGCCTGTGGCTGCGCCACGAGATCCCGTACGAAGTCGTGAAGATCCAGAACAGCTCGGAGCGCGTGATCCGCAACAGCCATTACTGACTAGGCAGAGAAGACAGTCGCGGACGAGAGATCCGAGTGGCGCGAGTGAAAGTAGAGCTGTGGTGGTTGGTGGCACGAAGCAGTCGGTGAGATGCAGCAAGTGAGCAAGTGGATGGGAGAAGCAGCGTTTTAAGATGAGTGAATAAAGAGCACGATGTTGTGTCCACAGCTGATCTGGCGTCGGACAGTACTTCTGGCGACAGCGCCATTTATAGAGTTCAGAGATCGCCATAAATAAATCAGAGATTCTTCAGTGCCAGGTGTGAGTGGCGATACCAAAAACTGCAATAAAACCCTATTGCAATGATCCTGAAATAGGTTATCTCGGTTAAATCTGTCGCGCACCAGCTCAGATGTTGTCTGGTGATGATTGGCAGTAAGTGTGGTTGAATGTACGATTCAGCGAATCACGAGTGATTTTGTTAGATACCGCACTTTATTGGCTGGAACTCGATCAATGGCAGCAAATGAGCAGCCTGTGAGCAGTCACTCTGCAGCACTATTGGGCAAAATGACGCGAGCTTTTGTGGCGGAGTCTTTTTGACTGCTGAAGTAAAGGGGGCAAGCTGTTTGGCAGGCAGATCGATCACCACCGCACAAACACAACAGAACAAGCTCGCCGCCAGACAAGGAGAGCCCATCTGCAAGCATGTTCGTGCGCGCCGCTCCCGTGAGCGCCATCGCCGCCCACGCGCGCGCCATGTCGGCGTCCGCCAAGGTCTGGATCAACAAGGACACCCGCGTCATCTGCCAGGGCTTCACCGGCAAGCAGGTACGAGTCTTTTATTTTGCTGAGAACGAAAAGGGAGGAGACCAAAAGGACAGATATGCGAGCACTCTCGCTATTTGTTCCCCCCTCTGCTGCTTGTGCATGGCGGGCTCCCGTCCCCTCCCTCCGGTTGTAGTGCGTGGCGCTATGGGTGCTAATGGATGTCCACGAATCGTATTATTATTCTGTTGGTGCTGTAGGGAACGTTCCACTCGGAGCAAGCGATCGCGTACGGCACCAACATGGTCGGCGGTGTGACCCCAAAGAAGGGCGGCTCGACCCACCTGGGTCTACCAGTGTACGACACCGTGCTGGAAGCCAAGAAGGCGACGAACGCCGACGCGTCCGTGATCTACGTGCCTCCTCCGTTCTGCGCGCAGGCGATCATCGACGCGATCGAGGCTGAGATCCCGCTCGTCGTCGCGATTACCGAGGGCATCCCACAGCAGGACATGGTCAAGGTCAAGTGGTACCTGAACCAGCAGAACAAGACCCGTCTCATCGGCCCGAACTGCCCTGGTATCATCAAGCCGGGTGAGTGCAAGATGGGCATCATGCCTGGTCACATCCACACGAAGGGCAAGGTCGGCATCGTGTCGCGCTCGGGCACCTTGACCTACGAGGCTGTGGGGCAGACCACCGCGGTGGGTCTGGGCCAGTCGACGGTCATCGGTATCGGCGGTGACCCGTTCAACGGCACGAACTTCATCGACTGCCTGGAGCGCTTCACGAACGACCCAGAGACCGAAGGTATCATTATGATTGGTGAGATCGGCGGTTCCGCGGAAGAAGAGGCTGCCGAGTGGCTCATGGAGCACGGCGACCCGAACAAGCCAGTCGTGAGCTTCATCGCCGGTATCACCGCGCCTCCAGGTCGCCGCATGGGTCACGCCGGTGCGATTGTGTCGGGCGGCAAGGGAACGGCCGAGGGCAAGTTCGCAGCATTAGAGGCTGCTGGCGTCGCGGTCACGCGCTCGCCTGCTCGTCTCGGCGCTACGCTGCTCGAAGAGTTCAAGAAGCGCCAGTAACTTTGCAGCATTCGTTCGCAGTTCACACACACCCAGAAGGCACGCGGGGGTCTTCTCAACACGGCTTTGTGTGAGGAACAATCGGATAAATGGATCAAACGGAGCTGTCGCGACTGCTCTTCTTATTGCAGCGCCTTTTTTGCAAAGGAAAGGGGTGGTGGTAATGAAGAGATGCCAAAATGCCAAACAGAAGCAAAATACATGATGTTGATGACTTGTGGCGACTCTCTCTCGTGTGGCATTGGTAGACTGGTTGGGGGTGTCTGTTAAATACAGACGTCTTCGTACATCCACTTGTCGTCCTGCAGGTCGCGCGCTGTGGTGCGCAGCCCCGCGAGCGTCTCTTCCAGCAGCGCTATGTCCACAATACGAATGGGAAATGGGAAGTTAGAGCCAGCGATCGCGCCTCTGGCAACTGCAACAACAAACAGCTGCAAGCACAACACAGCACGCAAGAAGCAACTGCAATGGATCTCGCGGACGCACACACGTACCGTTGTTCATGTCGCTCACGGCCACTTCGTGCGACTTGCGCTTCTTCTCCAGCAAGATCATGTTCCGGTACGCTGTAGCAACACACAAGCAACACCATACAGCACAGTACGATGAGACGGACGATCAGCAACTATGCATTCCTCGGAAGCAAATGCAAATGACGCACTGTTGACGTTCGAGTGCGCGGACGACGCCGACTTCCAGCGCGTGTTGCCGTGCAGCAGCTGGGAACTCCCGCCAGTGGCGCTCATGCTGCTGTTGGTGCTGCTCGCAGTGCCGGATGAAGACGAGGACGATGAGGACGACGTCGGTGGCGGCAGCGCGTTCATCCTGACTCTTGCCTCTTGCTGCTGATACTCGAATTTCATCATTACTGTCAGAGAATTTCAAAAGCTGTTCTGTATGAATGGCGGATAAACTCAGACACACCGGATATCACTACACAGACTCGACACGTATACTTCTTTCCCGACTCCTCAACGAGCACAAGCCACCAGTTCCCCTGCGGATGGTTTCCGGATCGCCCTCACTCACGTATACAAACAAACAGGATTAAGTGCGGTAAAAAAAGCGACGAAGCTTTGAACAGCAGCAGCAGCATGGTCGACGACGACGCAGCCATGGCGGGCGGAAGCGCGAGCGTGAACGCGCCATCACCATCAGCAGTAGCAGCAGCAGCAGCAGCTGAAGGCGGAGCTGGTCCAGCAGTCGCAGACGATGGTGGGGCCGAGTCGAACGGCAGCAGCGCGTCCGCGTCCGCGTTCGCCAGTCGCAACCCCCACAAGCGCAAGCGCGTGGTGCTGTCGATCCACGAGAAGCAGCAGGTGCTGCAGCGCCTGGAGGAGGGCGAGCAGCCGCAGGTGATCGCGCGCTCGTACAACATCAGTCGCCAGCAGGTGTCCGACATCAAGAAGAACCGCGACCGCATCCTCTCGTTCTGCGTGGACGCCAAGCACGTGGCCAGTCTGCGACGGAAGACGCTCAAAGCCACGTCCGAGTACCACCCGGGCGTCGAGCAGGAGCTCTACCGGTGGATCGTGCGCCAGCGCATGCTGGGCAGAACCGTGCTCGCCGACGCGCTCACGAACAAGACCACGGAGCTCTTCATGCAGTATTCGGCCGAGGACGCGAGCGTGTCGTTCAAGACGATCATGAACTGGCTGCGCCATTTCAAGCGCGCGCACGGCATCAAGGCGCTCAACGAAGAGGAGATCGCCAAGCTTGCAGACCGGTTCGTGCCGGCGATGGACATGTCGGAGGTGCACTCGAGCGACGCCAGCTCTCTGCAGCAGCAGCAGTTGCATGTCACCAGTACCAACAGCAGTCAGCCCGCAGGCATGTCGCCGATGTCGTCGTCCTCCGGCGGCAATGGCATGAGCATGAGCATGAGCATGGCGCTGTCGATGATGCCTACGGCGTCACCATCCTCGGCGCCGATGCAAGTGAACATGGAGGACTATATCGGCGGGATGACCAGCATGCTGGGGCTCCACTCGACCGCTCACCAGCTCCTGCAGCAACAGCAGCAGATTCACCACCACCACCAGCAGCACCAGCAACAACAACAACAACAACAGCAGCAGGAGGCGAACGACACGCTCAGACACCCGCTCATTGGCGCAGTCAGCATGATCCACGACATCAACGCGCAGCTTTCGTACTTTGAGCGGGAGATGGCGGTCAAGCTCGACTACCTCGACGCGCGCGTCGAGAAGCTCTGCTTCCTGGTGCTCTCGCCGCGCTTTGAAGGATGAGAGTGACAGGGACACTAGCAGCAACAGCAGCAAAAGCTCAGTGATGTTCGTCTTGTGGATGGGGGAGAATGGCGAGAATCCCCACGTCTCTCTCTCACTCTCATCAAAGCCTGAGGTCTCGAGGGCAATGTGGAAATCAAGAGTTGGCGTTGTCGGTATTTAAAAAGATCGGATTTGAGCGAGAAAGAGCATGGCGGCGTGATGATAGTGATACAAAGTTGTCTTTATATGAACAGCTACGCTATGTACTAACGTTCATCTGGGCTGGCTATATGCGATGGGAGCTCTGGTTGCTGCCTCCAGCACCGACCGTTTTACTTGGCGGCAGAGCTGGGATCCCAGACACTGCTGCTGCTGGGTTGCGTGGCGCTTTCTTCATACCCCCTCCTCCTACTGTTGGTGCTGTGGCTCCCTTCACGGCACTCGGTGTCACCACCGCAGCACCAGGCAGCCCTCCCGTCTGGGTCGTGAACCCGAGCTCGTCGAGCGGCAGTCCGTACTCGCTCATCTTGAGCTCCATGGTGGTCGCGAGCTCCTCCTGCAGACGCGCGATGGTGTTCATCTCCTTCTCGAGCTCGCGCAGGTCGTGGTTCTTGTTCGCCATGATGTCTTCGAGCCTCCCTTTCACGCGGTCGACGATCGCCGGCTCGAGCTTGGCGTGCAGCAAGATCTCGTCGAGCTCGGCGTCTTTCTGCTCGAGGCGCATGGTCATGGCGTCCATTTTCTTCTCGAGCAGCAGGTTCTTGAGCCCCGTCTTCTGCTGCACGTCGTAGATGCTGCTCTGGAACTGGTCGTTGAGCTCGTCGTACTCTCGCTGCACCTGCGCGAACCGCTGCTGGAGCACTTCAAGCTCCCGCGAGAGCGTCGCGTACTCCTCTTCGAGCACGAGCAGCCGCGCCTTGGCGTTGCGCAAGTCGACCTTCTCTTCCTGGTACACCTTGATGTTCTTGCGCAGCTTCTCGACGTCCTGCAGCGCGCGCTTGAGCGGCTCGGACATGCGCTTGTTCTCCTGCGAGATCTCGAACATGAGCTTCTCGTCCTGCGCCTCTTTCTTCTTCATCTCGCTCACTTCCTCCTTCAGGAACTTGATCAGATCCAGGTTGTTGTGCGTGATGTCGTTGTAGTAGTTCTTGATCTCGCCGAACGCCTTCTCGTGCGCCGTCATGAGGTGCGCGATGTGCAGGTTCTTCCTCTCCTCGATCTTCTGCGTGTCGAGCTTGCGCTTCGCCTCCAGCTCGTCGCGGAACGCCTTCCGCTTGCGCTCGTGCTTTTGCTGCAATTCTTTCGCGTGGCGCTCGAACTCTTGCCGCAGGATCGTGACGCGCCGGTCCTGCTCCTGCTTCAAGCTCTTGAGGTAGTCTTCGTGCGATAATTTGATCTCCTTCAGGTCGAACTTCAGGCGCCGCTTGTCGGATTGCAGCTCGCGCTCGTTGTCGCGGTAGTCGTCCTGTGAGAGCTTGAGCGACTTCTCCATCTCTGCGATGTCGTTCTGGTGCTCGTATAGGAGGTGCTTCACTCGCTGCTTGTACACCTGGTAGACAAAGCACCGCATCGAGTAATAAGCCACGCTAGCCGCGTTACGAGCGGAGCCGCACTGGCAAACTCTCGCACCTTGATCTCGACCTGGTGCTTCTCCTCGAGGTCCTGGCGCTCGCGCTCCTTGTTGCGCAGCTCAGCCTTGCGATCCTCAAAGTTCTTCTTCTCGACGATCCAGAAGTAGTTGATCTTCTCTCGCTGCTGCTGGAACTCGTTGAACGCCTGCTCCTCCTTCTCCGTCATCTCCAGCAGCGTCTTGGCGTGCTTTACCAGCTCCATGCGCTCCGCCTCGTTCTCCTTCGACGGGTCGTTCTCGTCCGCAGCACCGCCCGCTGCTTTCTTGGAGCCTTTGCCGCCGCCTTTCTTCTCCTTCTTGCCTTTCTTCGGACCCATGACGGTAGCACTGCGTCTGGGATGCAATAGCTGATGTGCACGCCCTGGTGATGATACCAAGAGCTCCTTCCTTGCAATGTGTGTGAGTGTAAATCGCTGCTTGCTCTTGCTCAATCATCGAGACAACGCACGCCCTTTCGCGATCAGTGAGAGTCTCAAATGTGCAAAAACCACGTCCACCACCAAGACTCTTGTACACACAGTGGACTCGTTGTCCGACGCGACAAAAAGAAGGAATGAGCGGACGAGCTGTCCAATATAGAGGTTTGTAAGTCAAGAAGAATCGAACCAGTCTGTTCATTGTGACGCGCCAGAAAGACGAAGTGAGTTGTAAGTTATGGTCGCGATCCATATCTCAGCGAGCTGATATCTAATATCGACACGAAAATGGTGCAGAGACTGTGACTGGAAGCGTTGGACTTGTCTCTGGAACTAGAGTCACCACCAGCCGAGTATCCGAGTGACTGCGTCGTCGGCTCAGTTGATGCGACTCC
>JAASFO010000402.1:0-22542 GCA_023333815.1 Globisporangium recalcitrans
CCCCCCCCCCCGCCCACCTCAGTTCACTCAGTGCTCACTTCAGTTCACTCAGAACCCAATGCAACCTCACCATTTGCATCCACACCTCGTCCAGCTGCAAGTCCAGAGTTACGCAGTCCAACCCCAGTCCCATTTCGGCCACTTCGCTCAACACCAGACCGATGCACAACCTCAGTATTTGTGAAAGCCACAGTGCTCGCCACGCTCACGCACTCGCTCTCAAACCCACAAAGTGGGAACACATTTGCGAATAGGAGGCACAAATTGCGTCACTTCATCGAATCCTTGGATTTTTGGTCTCTCAAGTGTCGAAACACTGCAGGTTTCCGGACACTTTAACTGTCGTATTTTGTATCACATGCATTCCGCCTCGCGAATGATGGCGACGAGAAATGTTTACCACAAGAGTGAGGTCAAGTGTCAGGTGAACTGAGAGCTCTCATTTTCCGATTTGCGAAACTACACGACGAGCCACTGTCACTGCCCACCTCTGCTCTGATGCATCTCCTCAAGCTCCGACTGGTGGCGCCAGTCGTCTCCACCTCCAAACCTGCAGCTTTCCCAGGCGGCAGACGCACGTTCAAGTACCTCGTGCAGCAAAGTGGAATCGCCAAGTCCTCTCGCTTTCCAGTCGTCGACCACACAACCCAACGCGAGCTCTTTGAGAAAACCTGGACGCTCTCGGGCTCCAGACCGCTCGAGAAACTCAAGCTGCACCTTCCAGGCGTGGCTTTCATCAGCAGCGTCGACTCGAAACAAGATCTTGACGACAACCATCTGGCGAAGATCCGCGTCACGAGCGACTCGGTGCACGTGCTCGAGGGTGTCGGCGTCGAGTCCAAGTTCCCGTACCGAACGATCCTTAGTTACTGCAACCGCAAGGATAGTGTCTCTCATGGCAACCTGCTGACCGAGATCCTGCTTCCGTCAGGCTTTTACTGTGGCAGTGGTTTGCTGCGCAATCTCTCCACTAAAGGTGACGGACTCGTGATCGTCGAAGACGACGTGCTGGCGACATTTGGTCGGTCTGAAGAGACTGTCAGACTCGCAGTGACGCAAGGTGGCCGGCTTGCAATCAAGTCAACCAGAGACATCGAAATCGCTAAGCTGCAGATCGCAGTGGCACAGCGGAGCAAAATCTACCTCCAAGCGCCAAACCTTATCGCCCGTGACCGAATCGAAATCGCCGGCGCTGGAGGTTCGCAGGTGCATCTCCAGTCGCACAATGGCGTCAGCACTCCGCTCATGAAAGTCGCGATCGCAGGATCCGGCAGCATCCGCGCTCAGGCTCCGAGTTTCGCTGTTGAGGAGATGAAGAGCGCGATTGCAGGCTCCGGAAGAATCGTGGTCGCTGGTGGTGCTCCCGGTCATTCTTCTACTACTATTGCCACTGGAGAGTGCAACTCTCATGGCATTGCGATCTTTGGTGCTGGAGACGTCGACTGCGCCGATGTCATCACGAAGCGCGCGTCAGTGGCTGTCGCGGGACAAGGCAACGTCGCTCTGGAGGCAAGAGACGCGCTCACAGCAGCCGCGTTTGGCGAGGCAAGGCTCGCGTACCTCCATGCTGCTCCTCGAATGATAACCTTGAAAAACTACCATGCGTCAAGTCCATTGGGTGTCATGTCTGAAGAAGACCAAAGAGCCCGCGAGCAGCAGAAAGCGGCCGAAGTGCAAGAGCTCGAGGACTTTTGGAGCTCGCTGCCGACGCGAGAGACCGCACTGGCGGTCGCGAAGTAATTGAAACAGCCCCTTCGCAAGTGTGTGTGCGGTGACGAAGAACAGTGACAAATACTCAAAAGATACCGGTGCTATTTGGGTTTTGTTAATCAATGGACAAGAGCGCTCGTTTGGGGCACCGCATGTGCAATGTGCAGCAATGGTCGTCTGAACGAAGCTGTTGGAGCTCCATATACAGCAACATCAGCGACATCTTGAATGGCGTCAATCGGTTCTTGCCGCTAGGTAGCCAGTCATCCAGCTCACTCACTTCTTCTACAGAAGCGCGCATCCGACGACAGCAATGGCGACCGACGTCAGCGACACAAGGGTCTTCGTGCACGAAGCACCAGTCGCCGAGCTGCTTGGCGTAGGCGTCACTGGCGTCACTGGCGTCGCTGGCGTCGCGGTAGTGGCCGCTGGCGAAGGGACAGTGGTGGTGGCAGTGGCGGCGGTCGCTGTCGTCGTGAAGCCCACGAACGTCGGGTCGCTGTCTGCGATGCGGAGAAAGTCGTAGAGCAGGCGCATGCGGTCCTCCTCCGGGACGCCCGCGGCGACCGCCGCGTCGAGCTTCGTCTGCAGCTCGGCGGCTTTCTGCTCCAGCTCGGTGTTGCCCGCGACCGACGCCTTGATGTCCTCCATCCAGCTCTTGTAGTCGATCTCCCACGACCGGGTGTCGGGCGACATCGCAGCGGCTGCAGTGTGTGCGGTGGAGGATGACGCAGCAGCGACGAGCGCGAGTGCTAGGCAGACGCGAGCGGCGAAGCGGGTCATCGTGGTGGTTATGCTGGGCGACTGTGGTGTCTTCTGAGCGAGCGAAGCGCGTGAGCTGTCACGAGAGAAGCAGAAGTGTCAGTGCCATTCGGTCTCTGCTCGCGACCGTCCGTTCTTCGATCTCGATCCTTCTTCCATCACCATTGACTGACCTTCAACTGTCTGTTTGGAATTCTTGCTGGAAGTGTGTGCGAGTGTGTGAGGTTTGGATGCAGATCGTGGAACCATTTTCAGTCACTCAAAGCAGCTGTTGAGGCATATACATCCAATCATAGCCCTTGCTGGTTTGCATATTAGCGAATGAACGGAAGGGGTTCCTCTTTTGGAACAATTGCTGGGTTGTGAGTCAAATCAAGTGTTGCTTTGAGTGGGAAGAGTGATTTCTGACTTGGAGAAAGAGCGATCGACTCTTCGCAGCAGCCTCTGGGTTCATTTCTTCTGGTGAGCTGGAAAGCATGCGCAGAATGGATCAGAGCAGAGGCTCAGTGCGTGTGGCTGGCTGGTGATGGGAATGATTTGGGAGACTGAGTCGGATCGTGAGCACCATCACAGTCACACGCGGACAGGATGGCAAACTTGAGCTGAAAGAATGCCGCTTTGCGCGTGGGCAAGTGATACTGGCTGGACTCTGCGGGATGGTTTCTTGCCATCATGGAATGGTCACTGGAGTGCATGCATCGAGGCGTTAGGACAGCAATGGCAGTGGGCTGCAAGCAAACACAAAGCAGACCAAAAAGCACAAGGTGGAAAACAATAATATTTGACAAGGCAACAACAACTCACTTTTTGATGGGCATCGTCATCACTGCGCGTTTGCATAAACACAAGAAACAATCTCCAGCGAGCAGCAGCATGAACGCTCAGCTCTTAGACGAGAATGTAGACGATGCTGGCAAGGAGCGTGGCGGCAGCAGCAGGCGCGAGCGCGAGCGACGAGGCGGCGTTCTTTGGTGCCACCGTGATTGGCGCGGTCGTGGTCGACTTGTCCGTCGTGGACGAGCTGGCGCTGATGTCGATGGAGCCGGAACCAGAGCCAGAGCTGTCCGTCACGGCTAACAAGTCCTTCACGAGCTTCGTCAGCTCGGCTTCGCTGAGCTTGGAGACGTCGCCGAGACCTGCAAAGAGCGCGGCGAGGTCCGGGTTGCTCGCGGCAGCGGCTTTGGCTTCGTTCACGAGCTCCAGCAGCGACACGTTGCTGAGCGAGCCGCTGATGCTGGTCTGCGCGGTGGCGACGCTGCACACGACGGCGAGCGCGAGCGCGACGAGCTTGAGAGCGTTCATCCTGGCGATTAAGGGCGAGGCGAGCAGGCGGGCTGGCACGATCGGAGTGCTTTGTGTTCGATGGAAAAGTGGGGTCTTTTGCTGGATGAAAAATTCAGTGCGATGCGGGACTGGACGTCGTCGGGTTTCCGCCAATCAAGTAGACTGCTGAGCATGATTTTAGCCACTAGTAGATGGTAGAGAGAGGCGATGGGTTCATCTACTGAAAATGTCCGTATCGCTTTAGAGAGGGCTTTGGTTGTGAATGAAAAGGCGTCAGCAAGTGCAAACACGAACATCCAGTCAATCGCAGAAGCAGATCCCCATTCGCATTGTGCAAGTGATTTTGGGCTTCCCGATTGCTTCTCGTCAGTGAGCGCGTGGCGCCAAAGCCAAATCAGTCTCGAGCTCTTTCACTTGGTTTATTGGCGTTGGGAGTTAATAAAGCACTTCCATACTCATACGCATCCGCTTGTCGTTGTCCTCGTTTGACAAGACCAGCTCTTCCGTCGACTGCGATCGACTACGTGGAGCACTCTTTTCCGCTGAGGTCGCTCTCCTCAGAAAAGCGACTTGTTGGCGAGCCCAGCAGATAGGAAGAGGATGACGAGTTCGAGTCAAAGAGGCGCTTGTAAATAGAGCCGCAAAGCATGAAGACTGCGCAGATGCAACACGAACAGAGGCACGCTTGTCAGTACTCGCACATTCGGCATGCTTTCGCAAATGAGGTGAGCAGCGCTCACCTTTCGTCGACGCTGAATCGACTGTCTTCTTTCCGTAAAGCTCTGGGAGAATCAAAAAGCGAAAAGCAGCATCAGCGATGTGAACCATTTCTGAAGACTGCGACGCGCATCTGACTTACTTGATTCTTCGATGAGTTCGTGATGGGAGTTCGAGTGTCCGCAAAGACAGACGCGTTCAATCGAATGAGAACTGTCAGTCTTGTTGGCATTCCCGCGAGGAGTGTTCTCTGCTCCTGCTGCTGGGTTGTCGTCCTTCCGAACACGGTAGACGCAGCATCGCCCTGTGCGACACACCTTGCATTTACCACGAAGGTGGCTTTCTCCGTCTCGCTTGAAAATGACGTGCTCCAGAACGTCTAACAGAGAACAAAGTATCCAGCGTCACTTGCCATCATCAACGAACTTGCGACTGAGAAATGCAACTCGAAAATCTCACCTTTTGGGACCCCTTTGAAAGTTGTCGTCTCCAAGATGGCGTTCACATTCCGTCGAATGCATTCGGAGCTGATGTCAACCAGAGACGGTGGAGAAAGCGCGCCTGCGAAAAGACAATATCAGCACACATCGCTCTTGACCTCCGGAAAGCATCAGCTTCAGACACTTACCAACATCAATCGCGTACAGATCTTGCAGTCGGTCGGTTCCGTCGTAACCCCCAAGCAAATACATTTTGCTCGCGACAACAACCGCTCGGTGGAATGTTCGACTGCTCGGAATGTTTCCGGTTGTGCAGACTTCACTCCAGGTGTTCGTGACTGCATCACACCACAAAACAAAACAGTCGAGAGTGTCAATGATCGGGTTTCCACCAGTTCGCTGGAGCATATCCGAAACAAACGTACGCAGATCCAAGCGCTGAAGATCATTGAAGCGACTGTGGGTTTTGTCGACTCCGCCGAAGACAAACATGTTGTCTCCAAATATGACCGCGGTGTGACGATAGCGGTGCGGCGGGTTCACGCCACGAGTCTCCATCTTCTTCCACTCCTTCGTCGCGAAATTGAATTCGAACAAATCGTTCAATGTGTCGCGTCCATCCCAGCCACCAAAGACGATCAACCGGTTGCTTGCAGTGTGAACGACTCCGCTGTGCCCAAATCGCCGCGAAGGAATAGAACCTGCCGCTTCTACTCGATGCCAGCGCTTCTTCTCAACCGAGTACTCGCACAAGTCGTTGAATCTGCACGACCCGTTGTATCCTCCAAAGATGTAAATGTTGGACGAATGGAACACCATGATGTGATCTGTTCGAGCTTCGGGGCGATCTCCAACAATGCTCGGCATTTCATCCCATCGTTGCGTTTCTGCGGGCATCGAGATAGAGATGGTCAGTTGTGCCGCTTTGACATGCAGTCAACAAGGGAAACTTGCGCCAATCCGCACCAAAGTTGAAGTAGAAGAGGTCGTTGAAGTAATTTCCGTCGCGTCCATCGTACCCTCCGAAGATGAACATTTTGTTGTCATCGACCACGCCAAGTGCACCAGAGCGTCGTGGCGGAAGGGCTCCACGAGTCTGCACTTGCGACCAGGAGCTGGATTCTATCATATCATGAAAAGAGTCACCAATCGCGTTAGCATTCGCTCTTGATGCACTTGCTGAACAATTTCGTTCATCCGTACCGATGTCGAACTGGAACAGATCCTGCTGCCGACGTCGGCGATCAGTGCCACCAAAGACGTATACTCGCCCGTCTGCGGAAAACAACAACACGCAGACGCAAAAAGATGAGCATCCGTGTCCGCAAAAAGACCTCTTCGCACACAAAAGATCTCAAGGACTCCACGCACCATTGCTCGTGACTGTGTGGCCTGTGCGGGGGCTGTACGCATCTCCCTGCGGGTTCAACTTGGTCCACGCGCGGATCTCCATGCCCATGTTCGTGCAGCTGGCGTTTGCGCTCTTCACCACGTCTTCGCACTGCAGACCTTGACACACTCGCGCCACTGACTCCCGCTTTGAAGAAGTGAAATCCACGCAACTCGACAGACAGCTCCTCTTCCGAGAGTGGCTGTTATGCACGCACAGACTTCAGGCAAGCAAGCCAAGCAGCAGCCAACAAATGCACTCCAACCGTTCGCTCTCACGATCTGCTTTTTGAGAGGGATATTGAGTGTGAGGAAAATGGAAACGAATGTCGCGCGGTCGCACCCTTTCCCAGGAGAGATGTAAAATTACCTTCTCACGAAAACGGCGAAACACACACACACACAAAGCGACTGCCCAGCACAATACGCGATCGCAGGTGTGTGTCTTTTTTTAATGCGAGCAGCTGGAGAAACGCGCGTCGCCTTGTGCTTTCTTCTCACCTTTTCTTGACTCTTTTCGCGAATGCGAAGAAATGGAATGGAGGCGGGCAAGGTGTTTCGGGGCAGTCGTTTCCTTTCGTTTCCGTTTGCAGGTTTAGACTGGTGAAGGGAAAGCGTGTGACCATCACTCCTCGCGTCCTTTGACGCTATTGCAACCTCCTCCTTTTTTTTTTCACAATTTTGGACTGCACACAAAGTAGATCTTTCTGCCATGTTATTGCTGGTTTGTCAGTGCGCATGGAATGACGGTCACTTCAACTTCAGAGCAGCATTGATGGAAATGTATCAGAGTGGCAAATTGGTCACATTTTATCTGCTAAATGTGTGCAAGCTTCACTCGGACTTTTGGTGCATGGACAAAATCTGGATCAGATTTCAGCAGATCCGAACCACTTTAATTCAGTTCATTTTCCATTTTCGAACCGACAACGTTCAGATCTACTCCAAATTGTTATTTATTTTGTCGATCCTACAACTGTCGCATTGCAATATGGACACACTCAGCTGCGACGTGTGAGCACTTGGTTTCACTGAACCCACTCGCACGCATGGCAGAGAAGTAGCCAAGATCTTCTTTTTGCGCCTCTTCATGCTGGAGGAGATGGTGACGCCAGGAATCGCGAGACAATCGCGAGCAAATAATGGCCGTTCACGAATGAGCTTGGCTTTACGCATTCAATGCCTGCGGTGCTGGATGGCGATGGAGGTGGAGACGCTGACACTGAAGCTATTTGCTGCTGCTTGTGGTCGCAGAGTGGACTGTTGGTGCCGAAGACCGAGAGCGATGTGCGCGCCGCGATGGCGTCTGCGAGCCATGGTGGAACTTCTTGGACAAGCGTGTGCTCGAACGACACGGTGCGGAGATGTGACGAGTCGTGTCTTCTCTCCGGCAGCGCGCGTGATGGATTCCTCGCAACGTTGAGCGCCGAGTACTTGCCTGAGAGCGTCTTCGGAAGCGCTTCGATCTGATTGTCGCGCACGGACAAGCGCTCGAGCGTACCCATCGCTGCGATTGCGCGCGGGGTCTTGCGCAGCTGACCGTGCTCCATGCTGAAGTACTGGAGCGCTCGCCAGTTGGAGAGAATGCTGTTGGGCAGCGTCGTGAGGCTCGCCGCGACGAGGTTCACGAACACGAACGGCGCGTCTTGCAACAGTGCGTCTGGGAGTGCTGACAAGTTTGTGCGGATGAGCCCGAGACGGCGCAGAAAGGGATGCGAGTGGATGGTGAATGGCGTCGTCGCTTCCCACTCTGCAATTGTCGAATTGTAGACCTCGAGCTTCTGCAAGTTTGGGAAGCTGTGGACGATTGCCGGCATCTTCAGCGCAGAGCAATGCGATATCACCAGGTAGCGAAGCGAACTTGGGTGGAATGCAGACAATCTCTCCGCGATCTCGGCTTCATTGGATATCGCGTCTTGACCATTCGGGTCCCCAGTTCTCCCAGTGAGGCAGTTGATATTTGCATACACGCACGCGTAGCTTCGAGTGAACCACGGTCGCATCTGCACGAGGCACCTTGCGTCGAAACTCACCCGATTGGCCACCACCGTGGCGTACAAATGCACGCAAGTGACTCAGACGCCCACCAAGAAGAACAGCAGGAAATGGCTGTCGAGTTCAAGTCGCGTCTTGCTTCGTCGAGACGCTTTCGAAGTCGTGGCAGTCCGTGTTTTCGTCCGAGTTGGGCTGGAGACCGCGAGCGAAACGAACGACTTCCACAATCTGCTCGCGTTCGACGACGGTGGTGTCGGTGCTCGTATCTGCGAAACACGAACAGACAGAGGTTTGCCAGCAGCTTCCATCTGTTTGAGGGCTTCTTGCTCGCTCAAACGCGGTAAGAACCGCTCCGATTGGACCAGCGTTCTCTTTTCGTCCAGCATTCCAGCGATTGATCTGCTTGACGCCAGCATGCTGACACAGGAGAGCATGCTCGAGATGAAATCCAGCCAAGATGTGATGCAAAGTTGCTGAATGTCCATCTGCCAGATCAGCTGCCAGCTGTTGTTCGCTTGAAGATGTTCTGGATACGCCCGCGACTTCGGATCATACGCAAGAAGGTATGGAAGCGAGATGCAGACCGGGATCGCTACCGTCCACCCGAAGTCCAACACTATGTCGACAGCGAGGCACAGCACGCGCTGGGCTATCAGTGGCTTTGGACCGAACGCCTGCACAAGATGAGTGGACCAGTAATTCAGAACGAGCAGCACTACCGCAAAGTTGTTGATCCAGCGTCTCGGAACCACCGTGCTGGACGCGTACGCCTGGTAGCCTTGCGACATGATTTCAGCAATCTCTCGCAGCATCAAAAGCTGCAAGAAATACGGATGCTCGATCCCCATCAAGCCTCTCGGATCGAAGATTTCTTTGTAGGCGACGCGGATGTGAAGCCAAGCGGAGTGAAGAACCGAAGCTGGTCTCCTGTGTTGCGCCTCTAGCACGATGCTGTGCACTGTTGGTTGCCGAGGTCTGAATGCCAGCCGTCTTCGCTTGATCGAGAAATGCACCATTTGCGCCAACTGACAGGCGTGCACCGCCGCGCTGAAGCCAATGAAGCCGCTGATCCCTAACAACGAGCTGGTCCCTGGCAAGTTGTACGCCTTGCGTGTGTTTTCAAGGATCGGGGACGCCATGAACCAGTATCCGAAGCTGAGTCCTGCCAAGAAGAAGAATAGAGTCGTGCGCATGGCAAAGACGCCGATCCAGGCTGCTCGAAACCAGAGTTTGGGTAGCCGAATGCGGCCGAGCCGCTGCCGCTTTCGTTCGATCTCCTGCTGGTTTCTCCACGCATCGATGAGATTGAACTGCACGCTGCTCAGCAACGGTTTGGAGTTGGTCGTGGCTTGGGTGCTCATGAGTCGTTATCTCGGTGGCAGGTTGCGCGACGACTGGATTGCGATTGGATGAGTGGCGCAAGCTTGTAGTTTCTCACTCGAGAGTGGCTCTTCCAAGCCCAGAACCAAACTCAAGAATACTCGTCGAGGGTAAATATAAAGCCGATCACCTTCAATTTTGGTGATGCGCAGTGGTGCGCCGAACACGATCAGGTCTGACGGACGAGTCGACAATCTGTTAGGCGATCAAACACGTTCATGCGAGATCATCGACTCGGTCACTCAGTCACAAACTCACGATGACGCTCGGCATTTCTCGGTCAGCGATCGAAGTCGTGACAGGAAGCACACTCTCGGAGACGAGGCAATGGTCGGCGCGCAAGTGGTTCTCGTTCACGACGGCGCCGTCGAGCATCAGCAGCACGAGAAAGAACGCAGTGGCGAAGCAGCTGTAGAAAACGAGACAGACAGAGGCGCTGAGTGGCGCACATGCAGCAGGATCACTCGCTTCCCTGCATTCCTTTGATGACAACACTTGTTTTGACTGGCGTCCTCGAAACACGGCGAAACTGCACGATCCGATGCCACTAAAACGAGCAAATTAGCCTCGAGTATACAAACATCCTCTTTACTATGCACGAATGATTATTGACCGTCGTATACCAGCGCAACCGCTCTGAAAATCGGTGCAGCTATTTGACCAGCCATGTTGCCTGTTTAAATCGAGCATTGAGTCGCATCATCGTCGATGGCAGTTATTAGAGGCGCCTCGAAAGATCAGCGCTTTTAAACAGCGACTGTTCTGCCTGTCCCACCCCGTTTTACTGACATCCCCTCTCTTGAAACACCAATTCGCCCTTCCTTCCCACACACACACGCTTCACCTGACTTTTCATTCAACCAGATCACCATTTGAAGAGAGCACGAAGAGCTCCATCGACCGGCTCACGCGCGCTCTCTCTCTCACTCTCTCTGTCAGATATGAAGCTGCCGCTCCGGAACATCACGCTCTCGGCGTTCAATGCGGCGAACCTGCTGGGTCCTGGCGATGACCCGGCGGACGCGAACGACCCCAACAACTCGCTCTACTACTGGATCGGTCTCGGCATCGTCGTCGGCTCCGCGATCCTCTCCAACCTGGGCGTGAACGTGCAGAAGCTCTCGCACGTGCGGGTACGTCGCCACAGCCACTTGCACTCTGTGTGTGTGTGTTAATGGTCGCTTGTGTGTGTCGTTAACTAGGAGGAAGAGCGACCGCCGTTTGCGCGGCGCATGTACTACACGCGTCCGATCTGGATCATCGGCATGGTGCTCATTGTGCTTGGCGCCATCGGCGACTTTGAAGCGCTCGGGTACGCACATAGCGCCTTCTTGCTGCTACAGTGTAGTGCACGCGCGTACCGAAAATGATTCATGTGGCTGTGCATTTGCTTCTCAGGTTTGCGCCGCAGGCGCTCGTTGCCTCGGTTGGCGGTGGCTGCACGGTGCTCGCGAACGTCTTCTTTGCGCATCTCTGGCTCGGACAGGTATGTGAGTGTATGCTGAACGAACGCCGCGCACTGTGCACTCGTCCATTGTTCACAAACCTCCACCTCTGTGTCCGCCATTAGATCTTGTCCAAGACGGACGTGGTCGGGACGTCGCTGATCATCATCGGCGTGGTGCTGAGCACGGTCGTGAACGAGCCGGACGACAAGATGTCGCTCGAGGAGCTCGAGCGCCAGTTCTACCAGCTGGGCTTCCTCGTGTACCTGGGCGTGATGTTTGCGATCCTCGGCGCTATGTTTGCCCAGATCCAGAGCATTTCGCGGCTGCCGAAGAGCCAAAACGAGTCCAAGTACCGACTCATGCCGTTCTTCTACGCGACCGCGTCCGGGATCTTTGGGAGTTTCTCAGTGCTGCTCGCCAAGTGCGCGTCGATCCTGCTCATCCTGACGCTCAGCGGCGAGAACCAGTTTGTTTACTTTACGACGTACCTCTTCGTGGGCGGGATGATCTCCACGCTCGTGCTGCAGACCGACCTGCTCAACCGCGCGATCATGGCTGGCGATACGCTCAGCGTGTTTCCGATGTTCCAGTGCTTTTGGATCGGGGTGGGTAGCTCTTGGATGCTGGAATCAGCGGCTTAGACTGTGGCTGACATTGTTTGTTTTTGTATGCAGTCGAGTGTGATCGGTGGTGTGGTGTTTTACGAAAAGTACACGCGCTTCACGACGTTCGAGTGGATCTGTCTGCCCATTGCGCTCGCGTGTACGTTTCTGTGTGTGTGTGTTTGTTTGGCTCTAGCACCACTCTCCCTCACCCAATTTGTGTGCGTGTACTGCGTTGCCGTCCCCCAGTTATCATTTTTGGTATTTATTTGCTCTCCAAGCACGGCGAAGAGGACGTGGGCAGCAGCAGCATGGGCTCGGAGGCGCTCGCATCCTCGCGCGCGCACGCGCACCTGACGAGCGGCCACTTTGGCGCGCTCATGCCGCTCTCGCCGTCGCACCGGTCGGCGTCGATGCTCACGTCCCAGCACAGCAAGAACTACGAGGGCAAAGAAGAGCAGACGCCGCTGCGACTCGACGCTCAACACCAGCAAAAGCAGAATGGGACATCAAGCGGCAATGGGCATCAGAATGGCTTCAGCAGTCCAACGGTTGGCAACGGCGCGGTGGCGAAGCAGAACAGCGAGTCCCCGCGAGCTCGGTACCAGCGAATAGTGGTGTAGAGCGATGCGAGCAAAGCTACGCAGCGCAGCCGAGCAAGCAAGTGAGAGCCTTGGATACACGACGAGGGAGGTTCTATTGGCTGACAGTTTGCAGAGACGACAAGAAGAGTGAAGAGAGCGAGAGAGAACGGCGAGAGATAGATATTGGGTCAAGATTTTTTCAGCAAGTACGTGCATATCAGTGGTGAGTGAGAAGGTAGAAGAGCAAGTTGTCAATAGCACACGCGTCGAAGTCACGCATAGGAATATCAAGTAATGTAGAGAAGGTTGCGTAAGTACCACATGATAGAGCAGTGCTGCATGAGGACGATGACCACGTCACGACTGAAGATACGCGGTACAGAGATGGATCCACTCGCCCATCCATCCATATGATGCTCTGCGGCTTCATTGTCATTTCCATTCGGCGCATTGGGCTGTGATTGATTGGCTACTGTCGTGTCCTGTTGGCAGTACGACCAGCCAATGCGGTGCTCGGGACTGTTGCGTGTTTCAGCACAAGAAAGTGTCAGGTGCGAGATCGCAAGGCAAACACGCGGGTGGGTCAAATCCGACTCGTAGTGAAACCAAGCTGACAAAGTGACCCACAGTTTGACCCGAGCATGACACCTGGGACGAAATCGTGCGCATGAGTGCTGGTCATGTTTCTTGACCCATCAACCACCACTCACGCGGCATGCAAGAATCGACCTGCACTCACAATAGTACCCATCCTGTTTAGAGAGAGCCTCTATATATTGTAACGAGGAGGTATGTCTCCGTTTGCTTACAACAATCAAGTCAAACGGATAAAATCGATGGAGTCAGCATTTCAGCCAATCACACTCCCAGCTGTGTATCATGTTTTTTCATAATGAACCCAAGTCTGCCAACTGAAGAAAATCAAGACGCTCCACTGTTGAGCTGATAAGCAAGCACTTGGTCTCCTTCTTGCACGTCAGCCAGCGACAACATAGCGCGCTCGACAGCACGCTCGACAGCAAAGCGCACTCTTGACGATGCGGACAGGCGCGTTGCTGGCGACGCTCACCACGCTCTTCGTGACGTCGCGTATGGCGTCGTCTGTGGACGCGAAGGCTGCTGCGAAGCTGCATGTGAAGACGCAGCGACTCTCTCAGCACAACCAGCTGCAACATGAACAGCTCATCAAAGGTGCCGGAGACGCTGCAACGCAACCCGGCAGCGCGCTCGAGTCGTCCTGCACTGCGTTCGCGAGAAGCAGTCCAGACCAGTCGTCCGTGCTCTCGATCAACTGCCCGAGCGTGTGTCGCAACAGCAACTTCTGCATCTACTACCCGGCGGCGGCGCGAGGCAACTGCACCAACTCCTGCTTTGACGGCGACACGTGCACGTTCGAGTGTCTGAGCACGCTCGGCGGCGCGGGCTCGTGGTACATCACGCTGTACGACAACGACGACACGTTTGCAGCCATTGCCGCCGAGAACGCAAGGCAGGTGACCCCGTCCGTGCTCGTGGACGCCAGTGTCGTGACGAAAATGGACTCGTTTGTGCGACCCAGCGTGTTCGATCAGTTGTACGTGTTATTGCCTCTCTCTCTCTCTCGTCTCCATATACGATGTGTGGCGTTCAGAGCACGATTGGTACTAGAACCGTAAGGCTGACGTCTCTTTTGGATCGACAGGACGGTGGTGGGGAACGAACTGGCGTCCACTCTGCTTGAATTCAACGTCGCGACCGATGAAATCCTGCCGAAAGGCGATGTCGTGGACTTTGCGTTTCCCGGCGACTTGCTGAGCCAGCTGACGGGCTTGACTTACATGTACGTTTGCTTGATGCGATGGTGTGGGTGACTCAATGCATATTCTGGCGGTGCTGACGTGTGGGGAGTTGTTGCATGCATTCTCTGCTGCTAGACGCATCGAAAATGTGCCATTTCCGCCAACTACAGGCGTCGATCAGCTTGTGTTTGCGAAACTGGACACATTGTACGTTCCACGTGTGCATAATGTGATGAGTGCTGTTGCTGGCTCGCTGTCAACCTGATGGGTGATCCTTCTGTGCTTGATTGCTGCTGACAGCTATGCTACGAATGCGCTGCTGGAAGCCATGCCGTTCCAGGCAAAGAACATCCCAGCGTTGACCGTTCTGTACGTTCTGAGCTTTGCCGAAACCATCGGACTCTCGCTCTATCCCTTGCGACTGATGTGCACCTTCTGGTTTGTAGGGATGTATCATCTAACAACATCCAAGCGATCAAGAAAGGCATGATGCCGGCAAGCATCACGTACTTGTACGTCTTGTTCATTTTGTTATCTGCTTTCGCTTGCATGTCTGCGTATGAGGCATTGGCAGTTGTCTTCGGGTCATTCAACTGATCATATGCGTTGCATGGGTGCGTAGGGACCTGAGCGATAATCTACTTCGCGAGATCCCTGAAGATGTGAAAGAGATGAAGAAACTGGCCATGCTGTAGGCGACTACCCTCACGGAAATCCCCGCAAGCATCTTTTCGCTGCCTTTTCACATATTTACCATGGGTATGCTTCGCTCTGTGTGCTGTCGATGGACTAGGTATTCTTCCTCGAATCCGCTGCGCGAGCTTGCGAGAGGAGCGATCCCATACTCGGTCCAAGTGCTTGGGCTCCGAAATTGCTCGCTCCAGCAGATCCCACAAGACATCGCGCAAATGCAGGGACTGGGCGACCTGTACGTGCTACTTCTACTGTATTCGCTCACAGTGATTTGCTCACGGCGTACAATCATTTGTGCTGGTATTCCAGGGACCTCTCGAACAACAATTTTTCGTCGTCGGCTTTGCTCGACCTCTCCACACTGCCTTCGAAACTCGGGTCGCTGATCCTCGACTCGGCTGGGCTGCAAGAGATTCCAGCAAACCTCCCCCGGCTTGGCAACTTGAATTATCTGTAAGTGGTTGGGTATTTCGTGACTGTTGGTCTGCATCCTCGGAACCTGACCTACAGTATGACAACGTCGCTCTTAACATTTCCAACCGTTAGGTCGTTCACTGGGAATCAATTCAAGCAGATCGACGTGTCGCGAATTCCTCTGCAGATCTCGACCCTGTACGACGTTGCTGATGCAAAGTATTCCCTGTGGCATGTCTGCGTGGTCGCTAGCTAACGAGAGTGTACTTTGATGCTTTTTTCTTGCTTAGATACATCGACAACTGCGGGCTTTCAACGCTACCTCTTCGACTCAAGGACCTTTGGAACCTCACTGAGCTGTACGTCAACCCCTATGTTCATACTCGGAAGCCACCTGGTCATAAACTGACATATCCGTTCCATATCCTTGTTGCAACTCATGTATAGATACGCGATGGGGAACCCTCTCACCGAGCTGCAGCCCGGATCGCTTCCTCAATCACTTGTGGCTCTGAACATCGACAATACCCAACTCTCAAAGATTCCTACCGGCGTTTTGCCACCATCGATTACCGCTCTGTGCGTGTCTTGTCGAGCTTCTCCAAGGGTGCTGCTGGAAACCCGATGACTCCCCCCCCACACACACACACTGACGTCCGATCGCAATCTTTCTGCAGGTCGATCCAGATGTCTGGACTCACTGAGCCCCCTCCCGATCTGGCACAGATGAAGCAGCTGGACAGCTTGTAAGTGCCGTGCCGTCGTTGTTCAAATAGCTTCGTCGAGTGCTCACGATTGATTGTGTCGCAATTTGATGGGACAACAGAGCGCTCGGGGGCAACACCTTGACCACTTTCGAGCTGACCGACAACCTGCAAACGCTGACGCAAATGTACGGTCCTCCCGCTAGAGCCATGCTAAACCTTGTACTTGAGTTAATCTGTGTGTGTGGCTTCTGCAGTGGCTTGTCCAACAACTCGCTCGCAGCTTTCAGCGCGCAGCTCCCGGTCACCGTCTCCATTGATCTGCGAAAGAACCAGCTCGCGTCTTTCGAAGTGACCAAGGCGTCCAACTTGGCGAGTCTCGATCTCGCAGACAACGCGCTCAGTGCGATCCCAAAGTCGATTTTCAGCATGTCCAAGCTCTCCTATTTGTACGTCCGCAACCAACCCTGCTTTGACTTGAGCCTTCGTGACAGATAACGAGTTTGGGAGAAAAGCTGATGGAGTGCACTCTTCTTGCAGAGATCTAAGCGGCAATCCGATCCGAGACTACATCCCCAGCGTGGAAGAGTTTGCATTCCTGGACAAGCTGAGTACTCTCGGCATGGACGAGGACCAGTTCTCCACAGAGTGCAGCGGCAACCAGACCCAGATGCTGCACGATTACACGATCTGCACACCGGGGAGCACAGTGGGGATTGGCACAAGCACCGACGGCGGCAAGAAATCGTCCGCGCTCTCCGTGATGCTCAACGTCTGTCTCGTGCTGATCCTGGTGCTGGTGCTCGCGGCGGCGTGGCACAAGCGCAAGCTGCGCCAGCAGAAAATCAAGAAGCTGATCGAGAAAGAGATCGCCGAGTACAAGACGAGAGACAGCGGGATCTGGGAGGACGAAGTGCTGCTCAAGCACCGTCTCGACATCGACCTGGTCAAGCGCGTCGCGCTGGTCTCGGCGGGGATGTTTGGCGAAGTCTGGCTCGGCATGTACAAGAAGAAGAGAGTGGCGATCAAGCTGCTCAAGGAGAAGGACGCGAGCCGGCAGCTCATCAACGATTTTATCGACGAGATCAAGCTGCTCTCGACGTTCACGCATCCGAAGGTCGTGCGCTTTATCGGCGTCGTGTGGACAAAAGAGTCGGACATCGCAGTGCTCACCGAGTTCATGGCGAAGGGGGATCTGCGCAGCTACCTGGACAAGCAATACCTCAAGAAGAAAAGGCTAGGAGGCGGTAGTGGGGACGTTGATAGCGAAGGGTGGGACGCCAGCAAGACCCGCATGGCGCTGGACGTGACGGAAGCGGTCGTGTACTTGCACTCGCTCGAGCCAACGCTGATCCATCGCGACTTGAAGTCGCGGAACGTGCTGCTCGACAGCGACATGAACGCGAAACTGAGCGACTTTGGCGTGTCGAGGTACAAGGTCGACGAAGAGACCATGACTGCCGGTGTGGGCACGATCCGGTGGATCGCTCCTGAGGTGCTCGCTGGCGAGTACTACGACGAGTCGGTCGACATTTTCTCGCTTGGCGTGATCCTGAGCGAGATGGACACGTACAGGATCCCGTACGCTGACGCCACAGACGAAGAGAACGAGCTGCTGTCGGACACAGCGGTCGCAAACCTGGTGCTGGCAGGTCTGTTGAGTGTGAGTTTGACGTCATCATGTCCACCGGAGGTCGTGTCGCTCGCAAAGCGGTGTACCTCACACGACCCGAGCAAGCGGCCGAGTGCGCTGCAGGTCGCGTATGAGCTGCGGACGCTTCTTCTCCAGAGTCACAGCGGCTCGACAGTGTCTCTTGCGAGCAACGACCGTCCAAATGACGACGACCACGAAGCAGAGGTGGAAGCAGAGGTGGAAACCGAATCCGATCTTCCTCAAAGAGTGATTGTGGTGTAGTTGTGGGAAACGAGAACACCATTTCTTTTTCAAGCAGCCATGCAAATTGTGTATTTTCGAGTGTGTCACTTCAAGACAAACAAAGTGCTTCGTTAGAGAAACCTTGCTGATCAGTAAATCTCAAACCCCAAAACCTCATCGAGTCTAAAAATGTGCGATCTCCTTACAAAAACCAAGTACAATGTCTAAATGCACTCTGCGATGGATTGGCAGGTGGATAGTTGGAGACTTGATGGATGCTGAGAGATTCCCACTTGTGTGGAATGTCCGAGTTCTCTATCGTCGCACAAGAAGCTCCGATCTGACACGGAAGGTGGTCTGGGACGACCGTCCTCCGCGAGCCCAACAGAAGCCAGAAGTCAGAACCTCGCCTGCGCCAGGTGCAAGTCGTGGGCAACCCCTGCGTCTCTCTTCTGAGACTGCGATTCATCCATCCGCATCTCCGAACCAAGATGTTGCTGGTGAGATTCCTCGCTCCAGTGAATGCATGACACATGCTGTATCTACAAGGAAGGGCTGCGAATTCGGCGTCCTTGTCCTTCCTCATTACACTAGCTAGCAGCAGCTTTCGCTTCGCTTCTCTCGCTGTCGCCAGGGATTCTCAGGTACCGAGTGCAAATGCGCGCCTCTAGCAGTCTCCCGCAGACACACTGGAGCTGTGCAATCGTCACACCTGTGCGTCGACCGATCTGCCATCATCTCCCCTGAGGTTGATGATTCTGTCTTTAGCGAGACTCGTCGCACCCGGTGCGCAAGCTAGTGGACTTGCACCGAAGAGCTTGCGCTGTCGAATAGAGAGAGTCTGTGATGCGCCTTTATCGTGTGATCCACTGTGATCTTGGTCGATTTGAAGCTGCAGTTGTGTCTCGTGCAGGAAGGCAACGCTAAAGTGGATTCTCAGCGTTTTGACTGAACTACAATAGGAGTCGCAGCGTACTGTTGGACTGTAGAAGAGTTGCTTCCGTTCTCGTTTCTGAACTCTTTTGGAGCGGGCTCATCCGAATTTCTTTGGGCGATCGATCTCTCGGTTGTGGTGATGTCCGACCATCTTGGAAGCATATTTCGGATTCAGAACAGAACAGCAGATGGCGGTGATGCGCTCCTCTTCGAAGCTCTTCAATGGACTGCCACTACACACAGAGGTGATCCGCCACTACATCGATGAGACTGTATTAATGTGCGCTTTGTGGTCGAAAGAGTGCTTGCGGACAGCCTTTCGACGATAGGCGCACCGACGGTAATCTCCGAGTAAAATACGTGTGCTTATGATGGAACACCCCGTGTCCTCACTGCACATTGAGCGGTAAAATGGAGGTATGCAATCCGGAATGTAGACGCGAGTTTGGTTTTGGCAATCATTTACGCAGCATGGGAGCGGGCTGAAGTGTCCGCTTCTGCATGTCCCACGAGCGAGCACCACTGCACAGGCTGACCAGCGGTTGCATACCACGAAAAGCTCTGCTGTATGTATTGTGTGGGAGGTGTCTGTCTGGCTCGTTGCGATCGTGAACCTAGGAGCGAGCGCTCGGTCCTCCTCCTCCTCTTGTGTATCCATGTCCGATGTTCTCGTTGTGGCCACCACTGTACCTCTCGATGTCAAACGCGTTTCGCCACAAACTCTACATGAGACAAACGGAAGGCTATTTACTATGAGAAGCCATCTCAAACGACACGTTACTCACTCCTGCTCCTGCCTTAAAGGAACAATCTAGCACCAGACATGCATTTCAGGAACGCGATTTGGAACCGGCCTGCTGGCTTCAGGCGATCAGAGTAACACGCAGAATTCGCCCCAGAGAAACGCGGTTTACTTTTCTCAAATGTTGGCTCTGGACGAATCAAGGCGGCGATTGGCCAGACGTGGTTGTGTTGTGTTGCTCCGTTGGCCATTAATAATACGTGGAGGCGATCAAGTCAGAGCAGCATCCAGTGTGTCACTCCTGCTGGAGGAAGATGGCTCCGGACATTCATTATCAGGGGAAAATCCAGCTGCGTGTGAACAATTTCTATCAGCAACAAGCAGCGCCGATGCTTGCTTGTGGTCGGACATGACAGGAATGGATAGCTCCAGCAACAGGTGGAGGGAACATCCTGACCCGGATGTTTCTGTTAACCGCGCACTTTTTATGGATGGCTCGATGGTTTCGATTCAGTGTACGTTGGACGTTACGTTGTAGTTCCTGCACCTTCCTTCTTTCGTCTCTCTCCCCCCAAAAAAGTTCAGGAGACGCAAACGCGGGTGATTGTGGTCCCAAGTTGTAATCTGCAGGTCTGTAGCCACCTGTTGGAGGGTCGTCTGACGTGTCAAAGAGAGCGTCATCTCCGCCGCGAGTCTACGAAGACTATATCCATATGGGCGGAAGCTGAATGAGCTGACAGAGACACGAGAGCTTGCCGCCTCCTGATGCGTGAATCAATCGATCGCACCAACCCCATGTTGTCGCATGGCGAGCACTGAGCCGCAAGGGTCAGCCTGTCGGGTGAGACTGACTGACCTGGGTTCGCTTAGCCCACCACCAGACGAGGCGCGCACAGACAACCCAGATGGTACAGTCGAGGCACAAAATGATTATCGCCCATCGGGATATCGGTTCATCCTGAAGCGCACAGCGCCGATGTCTACTGCGTTTGCATTTGCCTGCTGCCTCTGTGTGTTCACGATCCAAGACTGGGATTCCGAGCACAGTGGCACTGCATGCCGCTTAAGCCATCTGGGGAGATACTCTAGATATGAGGGTCGCTGGCTTCATGCACCATGCGCACTCACTTGGTGCCGTTGTGTGTGCGCCACGCGCTTGTCGCTGCGCGTCCGTACCAAACTACAGTACGCGGACTGTACGTCTATTCGGTGCATGCTGCAGGCTGTGCTGGTCAAGGCTCAAGCTCAAGGCTGCGTAGCTGTTCACGGTGTGCGTGCTAAACTATGGTTCAGCAGTTTGGTGTGTTTAGTGCGAGTAAATGTGTACTGATTCCGAACAGGGATGGGGGATGGTGGTGGATCCCGACTTGGGATCAGCACTTGAATCGCTGTGCATCCCACTCTGCTTTGCTATTTGAAGATGGCAAAGTGGAGTGGGATGCACCAGCGATTTCTGACTCAAGCGTCTCCACCTCCCCTCGCTTTCGTCACTACTTCGTCCCTCAGTGAAAATGGTCTCCAACATCTAAATGATCGCGAGCGAGCTGCATTTATAAAATGGCACACAACCGACTTGTGCACTGGACGTGCATCCAGCTACAGTGCGCTCAGCTTGAGCGGGTTCACAGGACACATCATATAATGTGATTTGCAGCGCAGTGCGAGACAAGATCGTCGTCAGGTTGTACGCAGTGCGGATGATATTACAGTAGAAACTGTCGAGACGATTGCTGGGCAGGTTGATCTTGAACTTTAAAGAAATTGTCCAAAATACTCGTTCATCAGCGGAAAGAACTGCGAGCTACTGAACGTGGTGTGCAATCTCAAGCAACCAGCCGGGTCGCTCACCACACACCGCATGGTGTCTGGTGCCAGTAGAACCGCTCTGTCCTGTCCAAGTCCAGTCCAATTGTTGATACAGCAAGCGGCTATCCATGCACTGACCATTCTTCTCCAGTCTCCGCAGCAACAACATCGAGACTTGTCGCTTGGGTTATTGCATTCCTGAACGCCACTTGCTTAACCAAAACGACCAAATTTGTGGTAAGTCAAAAGCTAAAAACTTCCACAATTTGGGAGCACATCACCCTGACCTCCACAATCGCTGTCTTTTTGCTCCATTTTTTTTTTTCTACGATCCGATTGGACTTGGCTGGTCCATCGACTTCGACTTTCTGGTCTGTCCTTTCAGGCATAATCTCAAAGGCTAGAGAGCGAAGCGCACCTCAGTGGAGCAGAACATGACGTTAGACGGCCAGGAGGAGCTGCTGTGGTTCTCTCTCTCTCTCTTTCTCTTCTCCAGCCTATGCGGACGACAGAGCAAGAGGAGCACCCCTTGGTACTTTTTCTCCTCACCACCGAAAGTCCAGCATCGATCGATTGCTTGCTTGGTCGCTCTGTGCAGTCTCGATATCGATCTGTGCCTGACCCCATCATCGCGAAACAATACGTCCAGTCTGTGTTCTCCCACTCGCTCGCTGGGAATCTCTCTATCCGAGTGGATTAGCAGAGGAGAAAGATCCCCCCTCCCCTCGCATCGCTTCGTTTGGACTGTTGGGATCGCCTCGGCTGCTGCTTCAATCTCAAACAGCACGTCCCACTCTGTGGTCGATGTACAGAGAGCGAGCGCGGAAAACTTTTCAGAACGGATTGGGAGCAGTGTACAGTGTCATGATTGTCTCCAGGAAGCAGATGACATGTTTACCTCCAGTCCCGCGAACATGGCCAGAGCTTCCTTGCTTTGACATGCCAATCAGGAGTGTCATTTCCAAATTTGCCTCCTCTGAGCCACACCAAATCCCAATAGCAACCATGCCAGGATCCCCAACCACCTCCTACACCCCAGTCCACTCTCCAACCCACTCGGTTGGTTCTTCTTCTCAGTCCAGCGGAGACGAGGTCGAGAATGTGCCAGCAACTCAGGCTCCTCGCGAGCGCACGTTCCTGTGCCCCGAGCCAGGCTGCGGCGGACGCTTTCACCGCAAGTTCACGCTCCGAGAGCACATCAAGACCCACACGGGAGAGAAGCCCTACCAGTGCGCCATCAAGTCGTGCGGCAAGCTCTTCAGCACGTCCGGCAACCTGTCGC
>JAASFO010000403.1:0-22529 GCA_023333815.1 Globisporangium recalcitrans
AGATGGCGACTGAACCCATGATTTTGCCTCTTGGACCAAACGGTGGGGTCTCGCAGCTCCCGGTGTGGGGCGGTCTGGTCTTTGGCAACTTCCTCACGCGCAGACTCAAGTCGCAGAGCATGCTCGTGGACTTGCCGTGGACGCAACTCAATGCGAAGATGCCAGCCGAGAAGTAGGTGGAAGTCAAGGAGAGGGGTTTTCGTTCGTTTGAAGCACTAGTCTAGAGTTGCATCTTGGAATCGATTGCATATGCTGGAAGCCGATTTGGCGATGACGAACAACAGTTGTTCATATTCCTACAACCTCCTGGTATCCCAGGTCGCCTCCCCTGGTCTCTATGGCGTTGCTGTCCCAAGCGTGCATCCGTCCGCACTGAGGCGTCGCGTTGCCTTGAGTCTCCGACTCGGGTGGTGTGTAGAACGACTGACGTTTGCGCGAGGCGAAGTGAGGTTGGCACGAAGGTGAAGAGACAGCTGTCAGTCTGGACATGGCAACCTCCACCTCGCTCGTTTTCTCTGAAGCTGGTGTGGTTGCCCAATTGCCATTTATCAGGTACTGGCAGCACAATCGATCAACGAACAAAGCTGGTTCGAACGTGTTTGTGCACTTTCCAAATTCAACCTCAGAAAAGTCAAAGTCACCGTGAAAGTGCACCACACCTCATTGAAAGCGCCTTCACAGTGATAGTGCACAACGAGCAGCAACATCCACAAACGCACAAGTCGAAATGCTTAGTGATCTTTTGCATCCGAGTGAATCTGCTCATGCAGTCTTGCTGAGGTCACTCTCGACACTCTTTGCTTGGTGGCGTGAGTGCCTCGCTCGTTTTGGTCCAACGCTCCGTCTACAGTCCAACGTCCACACTCGCTTTTCTCGGCAGTAACGCTCTTTCGAGAGAGACCGCCATTTGCACGCGGTTGTTGTCATAAGCGCATTTTGCATTCGCGTCCCCCACAATCTGCTATCGTAAATCCATGATGCATCGCGACTGCAGAACGTACTGTTACGCTCTTGTGCGCATCCAACCGGAGTTGGATCCAAGAGCAGGCTGTGTGCAAGAGGAGAACACTCTCAGTGGAATTTGATTTGTTCCTCGTTGTCCGCCTGCCTTTGTGCTTATGGCGCGGAATCAGGTGTGAGCTAATCCCGCCGACAGCAAGCACTCTCTCTAGTTCAGATGGAACAAGGGCGGAAGAACGCAAAGAACAACTTGCCATCGAGAGAGTAGTCGCAGCGAGCGAGTAGAAGCGCAGGTCTTCCGCCACTTTCACTGTTAACTCCGCCTTCATCTGCACTCTTCCACAATGTAGAGTCTGATGCAAACCAAAGCACCGTGGACTGCATATTGAACGATAGGCAGCGTGACGCGGTCAGTTCTGCCGAAAACGAATGATAGACGGAGCTCGGCGCGCGTTCTCGGTTCCCAGCTGGACGCGCCAATTGAGAACGCGGTCTAGTGCAGTGCATGTTCGCACTCTTGGCTCGGTTTCCCTGCTTGTTCATCGCCAGCAAAAGAGAAAATGAATGCACCAAAACGCCTCTTTTTCTCCCACACACACGACTTCCCTCTGTAAAAGCTCTGCTATGTCTCTTTTTTTCCTGCAGCATACAAACTCCAAGTCATGACTGACTCGCACTCTGCAAGCAGATTTCGACATCTTGACATTTGTATGCCGCCTGCAAGAGTCAGACCGCTCAGCTTCGCTTGCTGGCTATCTGGCGCTGATAATGAAACTCTCACCAGATCTGTCTTCGATCGTCTGTCATCATCACCAGGTGATAGATAATAGGCTGGGCAGTGGAAGCCCTCAGATCACACGCTCTTCTACCCGCCCGCGCTCTCTGCTAGGTAGGACGTCACTTGCGATCTTCGCGCCACGCACGCGCGCGCTCACTCGCTCCATCCCTCTCTCTCTCTCTCTCTCTCTCTCGGCAGCGCGGCAATGGGCGTCAACGACAAGTTCTGCAAAGTGACCGTGCACCGCGCGTCGCCGTCTGCGCCGCCAAAGCCGGAAGACATGCAGCAGCCCACGCGCCAGCGCCGTCAGACCATCGGCACGGACTACGAGGCGTCCAACTTCTTCTTCCAGCCGCCGTCCTCGCAGCGCAGCCAGCACCCGCAGAACCACCTGATCGCGCGCGCCACGGAGCGCTACCGCAAGAACACGACGGTGAGCGAGATCATCCCGGATGAGGAGTTCGACGCCATGCTGCAGAGCGCCGAGCAGACCCGCCGCCGCGCCAAGACGGACGCTACGACAGGTGGCGACCATGCCGCAGCGCGCGCCTCGGGCGTCGAAGCAGTCAAGGGTCGCAAGATGAACCCGCTCTCGCGCCTCACGCTGCGCTGGACCGAGCAGCGCGAGTCTGCGCGCATGTCTGACAAGGCACCGCTCTTTGCCGATGACGATGATGACGACGATGGCGACGAGACCAACAACACGATCGATATGCTGGACGACATGCTCAACAGCGAGTTCGAAGACGACGAAGAGCCGCCGCTGCTCGACATCCGCGCCAACGGCGAGTTCAACAACTCGTTCCTCGACTGCGACACGAACGAAAACGATCCGGAGCGCCAGACGATGGACGATTTGTTTACTGCCGGCACGCCGCCGATTCCCGCAGGTCTGACGCTCGACATGCTGCCGACCGAGTACACGGACACGTCGCTTCCAGCGACCTTCTCGCGCGGACTCTACTCGTCGAACGCGCCACAGAGCGAGGATCCGTTCCAATCGCTCACTCACATGCATGGTGCACCATCTGAGGTAGACGACACCGACGACGACAGCGTCGCGACCTCCTCCATGCTCGACTACGAGAGCGAAGAAGAGGTGAACATCGACGAGGTGCGCAACAAAGCAGAGGCGATCGCGCGCTTCGAGGCGTCGTTCCAGGACCGCTCGACCCCTCTGTTCCGCACGACAGAGATCCCAAAGAGCCGCCAGAACCGCGGCATGAGCACGCCACCACGCATGCTCAGCCAGGTGATTCGCACGCGGAAGCAGTCGAACCCAGTGCAGCCGCGCAGCCACGGATCGAGCGCGTCTGACGACCTGAATAACGCGCGCAACGCGCTCTACAGCGGTCAGACCCTGCATCTCAACTTCAAGAACAGCAGAAGCCAGGTGGTGCAGGTATCAGGGCAACCGAAGAAGTCGTCGTCCAAGAACATCTTCTCAAAGCGCATTCGCTGTCAGGAGGTCGACGAGACGCTCCCGATGAACATTCGCGATGCTCTGCGCATCATCGGTCACACTACCGACGGCATCATCCACGGTGGAGACTGCATCTCGATCGCACGCAATGACGGACACGTGCTGCGCCTGCAAACGCTGTCAAAGAAGCTCTGCTTCAGTCCAAAGATTGACCTTCGAGCCAAGTTCATCGTGAGCGGCGTGCCAGAGGGCACCGTCGTGACTTCCAAGACCAAGTTCTACCTGCAGAGTGTCTACGATCGATCGAAGACCGTGGGCTTTCTCAAGTCTCGACGCTCGTCCAGTCCAGGATACCTCGTCATGTACACCTACCGCAACAAAGAGGACAAGTCGGAGCCGATCCAGTTTTTCCAGCGGACCGAGCAAACTCAGGAAGTGGGCAACTCCCGCCAGCAGCGCACGTTCCAGCAGCAGCTCGCAGCAGCGGACCTCACACCGGTGGACCAGTCCAACTAACCAACCTGTGTTGCGTGTACCACGTACGTATATTATCCAAGTCTTCTGAGTCGCTCAGCTGGAAAGCCCAAACAAAGCACATGTCCCGATCCTCCAACTCCCCTCCCTTCAAGTCTGGACGACCAGTATTCCCCACCTGGCAGAACGAATGCCGTTGGAGAAAGCTGCATATGAGTGACAGACGGGAAGGCAGGTGCAGTGTGTGTGTGTGGAGGAGTTCCATTGATGTTGTAAGTTTAGTTTTAATAGGAAGGATGAAGAAATGAGACCTCCACCTGCCACCATACCATGCTGCGCTAGATTTCTTTCCCGTGTGTGGTTTCTCCTGGCTTTGCGAATTGTGGCAAGGCTAGAACCAACATTTGCTCAAACCTAAATGGCTTTGCTGCTTCGATTTTCATTGTACACTGAAATCTCTATCACGAAATCAGATGCTCGCTGCAAACCAAACACCGCCTTCGCTACAATCGATGTCGCATGAAGGTTGGATCGAAAAAGGCTGGCACAGGTGCTCACCATCGTTAGTTCCTCGGCGCGCTCACGTCTCAACTGCGCGACTTGAAGTGGCTCAGACGTGTGACTTACAGATGCCGTCGCCGTGGCGATGAGCCCACTCAAGTGACCCGGGTGGCACTGCACCAGCGCGTCGTGGCTGAACGTGCACACGTTGGCGCGCGTCTTGGTCCACTTGTGGAAGCCGAAGTTGTTGAGCTGGTGCTGGAAGCTCGTGAACTTGCTGTGCTTGAAGTACTTTGGCAGCACGTCTCGCTCGAGGCGCGGCACGTTGCGCACCTGGAAGTGCGTGCCGTCGTGGGACCACGCGAGGACGGTCGTGTCTTCAAGCTGCAGCATGGAGTAGAGCGCGTACAGGAACTTTGGGACCTCGGTCGCCGCGGCGCTGTTGTTCTTTGCGGAGGGACTGATTGGCATGGTTGTCGCACGCTTGCTTGTGGTAGTGCTGGTGGTATTTGAGAGCTGGTTGGATAATGAGTGCTGCTGTCGGTAGGTTGCACTCCCACTCGACCTCTCTTCCTTCTTGACTGGAGCTGGCTGACAGCAGGTAGCAGGTGCCAGTCGGATGAGTGGCCAGTTGTTTGATTACTGGGCGACCAGACCTCTCTCCTCGAATGCTCTGCCAAGAGCCATTTTTTATTTAGAGAATCCAACACCAACTGGCCACACGTCGTTCCCGCAGCGAACGAACATCATTGAGCCGGTGAGCGCGAGCTTCACTCACGCAACTGAGCGAAGGCACTAGCGACAGACAGAACTAACAGCCACAGAGGCTACTTTCGTGCTCGGAGTTTCTGGTCTGAGACCTGCGTGAGCATTTCTCTCTTGCGAGGCAGGTTCTGAAGTCCGATGAGAGCTTGAACATCTAGCTTTCGCAACCATTTTCAGGAACCTCGCTTTCTATGCTCCATGACATCCTCGTCATCAGTTGTCAAAATCTTGAATTCTCACCGCTTACATAGATTGGAAATGAGCAAGAGACACCTCAACGACCACTTGAGCAACACTCGGTGGGTGGGCATCTACTCCTCCTCCTCCTCCTCGTCGTTCGCCACGCCTTCGTCGCTTGGACGCCGCCTCCATATCCTCCGGTGCTCCGTGCTCTGTCGATTGTGAACAAAACGAGAGACCCAACTCATCATCAGCATCCGCGTATTCCATTTGTCCCCGCAACCAAAGGTACCCATGTTCGGAAACCATACCTGCTCGGAGTCGTCACTGTCGTAGTCGGAGCCATCGGACTCTTCGTCTGGGTAGTCATTGTCCGCGTGGTTCTCATCGTTCGAGTCCACACTTTCACTGCGCATTGCCGAGTCGAACAAGTCAGTAAACTATAACAATGACACACAAAGCACGCCATTTTTGCACTACGCACCCGTCGTCGTCCACGTCGCTCTCCGCGTCGGACTCCAGCATGTACTCCTCCACGTCGTCGCCCTCGCCTTCCCAGTTCGCGTCCTGCGACAGCCACCGCTGCACAGCTGCGCTCACAGAGACAATCGGCGCATTGGTCGCCGCGCTGTCCTGATCCCCACTATCAGTAGGACTGCTGGCAGCAACAGAGCTGTCGTGCTCTTTGCTGGCCGACACGTCGACGCAGTAGACGTCATAGACGTAGTCCTTCTCTCGCTCGGCTTCTTCGCACGCCAACAAAGCTGCTTCGACGTTCTTGAACCCCGATCGCGCCGCGAACGACGCCGCCGTGGCGCCTTCCCAGTCCTGCTGCAAGGCGCTCGCGGTGCTGGACCGCAGCATCGCTTCGATCACGTCCACGCGTCCGTGCATCGCCGCCGCCATGAGGATCGTCGACCCGTCCGCCGGTCTCTGGAACGCCACCGGGTTCAGCTTCGACTCGGGCGTGCGGCTGTGGAAGATCTTGAAGAACCGGCTAAAGTCGTTCTCGCGGAACGCATACCAGATCGACTCGTCGAGCTCCCGCTCGCTCGGGTTGAGCACGCGTGTGGGACGCAGCCTCGCGCCATTCATCGTGAAGCCGTCGCTTGACAAAGTGCCGGCAGCTGCACCACCAGGAGTCTTGGAAGCCGCAGCTGCTGCTGAAGGCTGCGTGCGCACAGTCTCAAGATCGACCAGCCGAATGCCAGGAAGCTCCAGCGTTTGCTGCTGCTTGATCTCGACCGATGGAGCTGGTGGCGCAGGAGCAGCAGCAGCCGAGAGTCCTCGCGAGCGCGACGCGTCCGACTTTCGGCGCTCCTTGACGCGCTCTTGCTGCTGCTGCAGGCGCACTTGACTGGAGAGACTCTGTCCCACCATCGTGGTAGCAGCACCACCACCGCTCTTCTTCAGCGCTGGACGAGGCTCCTCCTTCATGGACTTGACCTTGCGCTTCAAGCGATCGGTCCATTTCGAGTGGTTCGCCTCCTCCAACTGGTGTTTCTCCATTGTATCGATGCGCTTGAACACGAAGCTGCAGATAAACACACACACACATAGAGGCACTGGTTGTTAGCTAACAAGACCAGGATCAATGCCGCAAGACGCAGAAGCCGTACCTCTTCTCTTTAGTGGACAGCTTGGTGAACGCGTTCAGCAAACTTGAAGAGGAAGCCGCGGCACTCTTCGTCGTCGTCTCTCCATCAGCACCGTCAGCAGCGGCGCCGCTCTCCTCTTTTTCTTCTTTGGTGTCCTCTGGACTCGTGCGCACCGCCTGCTTCTTCGCCTCCGGCTCGCTCTGCACCACGAGACACTCGACGGGCTCTTCGTTGCGGCGGCGCTTGATGCGCAAGAACACATACGAAGAGGACTCGGCTTTGCGCTTGCTCTCGCCAGCAATAGGAGCTGCAGCACCAGCAGCTGCAGCACCAGCAGCTGCGGTTGCCAGCCGTCCTGCTGCTGCTGCTGCTGTGTGGGGCACTGCCACGCCGCCCGCCGGCTTCACAGTCGTCGTCACCGCCGCGTCCATTCCGAGTACTCTCTGCAGCTTCTCGTCCACAAGAATTGAAAATGAAAGTGTTCGAGTCAACACTGGATTTGAGTCCCAATAAAGTACGACTTGCCTGTATTCGCACTTGCACGAGTAAGTGCTGTGGAAAAGGTGCAACTTCGACACACAAGTTGCTGGATGAGGGTGTGTTGTGGCTTTTCGCTATCTATCAATAGTGCAGAGGCAAAAAAAGGACCAAAATGCGGAATGAGACTGCGACCTGGAAATAGCTCCTCGCCTTGCTGGCGAATGCGCCGCTGTGTGCCAACCCAGCGCTCGTCCATTCGCTTGTTGTCTACAGGTGAGCAGATAAATAGATAGATAGATAGAGCGAGAGCACGGGTGCCCGTCATGAGTCTCGTCGCGCCGGCGATCGATCTCCGCGAAGAAATGGACGACACAATGGTGGAGCGACCAAAGACCCCGGCTCGCATGTCCATCACGGACACGCTCGATCGCGCGAATGAGCTCGAGACCCAGAAGCACAAGTCCCGCGACGCGATCTTGAACGAGCTCAAGGCGTGGCAGCAGGAAGGCGCGGTGTCGCAACTCGGAGTGACCCACCGCGAGAGCAGTCCGACGAAGCGGAAATCCTCGAGCCCCTCGAAAGAAGCTCGTCCAAGCACATCCGCTGGCGTGCTGCGCAACGGCGCTAATGGGAAAGAGGCGTTCGTGGAGACGAGGAGAAGCCGCGAGAGCAGCAGCAGCGGGGTTTCGGGCTCACGCGCCAAGTCGCCCGCTGTCTTGCACCACCGATCGTCGTTCTCATCATCTTCATCTTCAAAGTCGACGTCAATTGGCTCCTCCAGCGGCACTGTGGACATTCTGATCCTGGACGAAGGCGACGAGCGCCGACCGTGCTCACCGACAAAGTCGTCCAAGGGCATCTTCACCACCAGCACTGGCGCGAGAGACCGCGAGTGGAACTTCGACACGCTTTCTCCCTCGCTCGACCTGACCACGGCCGAGTCTTCCTGGCGGAACTTTCCGCTTGGGCAGCGAAGTGTGGCGAGTCTTCAGAACGACCGCGTGTTCCAGAAGACGCCCCGAACACTCGAATCGGATGACGACGACGACGGCGGCGACTCGAGCTCCAGTGACAGCGAAGTCCAGTAAGCTGCTTGTGAGCGTCTGTGTGTGTGATCTTCTGACCCGTTGAACTCATTCTCTCAATCTTGTGTTGTCCAGTCAGCAGTCCTCGATCCGTCGTGCGAAGAGCGGATCGTGCAGTACATGAAGGAGAAGCACAAGGTCGTCGCGGAGACCAAGATGCGCGACGGCTTCCGACGGTACTTCAAAGGCATCCAGGTCGAGCGCCTCGAGCGGATCCTCCAGAGCGTGTTTGCGGATCCGAAGAAAGTGCGTCGGCGACTGCAGCTCATGGTGGGTTTCTACCGACACGAGCTGGAGGCTGGGAGCTAGCGAAAAGAGCTATTAGAGAGATTTCGCGAACCAAAGGTAGACAAGCAAACAAAAACACGCACGGCTCTGTCAGTGCTCGGCAGCAAACCATTCTTCAGAAGCCAACGACGAATAGCGAGGTGTATTTAACGAGACGATCCAAACGCTCAGACTACCGCCACCCTCAGACATCGAGTGGGTTGTTGTTTTTGAGATGTGGGCTGGTGAGCTGGCTGGCGGAGTTTACGATCGATAGTCGGCGTTGATCGCGACGTACTCGTGCGTGAGATCGATGCCGAGAACGCGCGCGCGCTCGTTGCCGACACCCAGGTCGATGTCGATCTGTGCAACCAATCAGCAGTAGAGAGAGAGAGGTTGGCTCAGTTCAGAGTCTGGTCATTTCCATCCTGTAGAGCGGACAATCGAGTGCGCGGCGTACCTCGACGAATCGTCCGTGTGGCGGGTAGTCGTGCGAGGTGACGTCCAGACCGCCTCGCGTTGGCTCTGTTATTAGTCCAATGATACAAAAAAGTCAGTCAGTCTGTAGCTCTGGGAAAGCTTTTAACGAGCACGACAGACACATGTCAAACAAAGACACAAACCGATGAGCTGTGCCTGGCGCATGTGGTCCACGAGCAGCTGCTCGATGTCGCCGTTGAGCACGAACTCGCCGTTCTCGAAGATGGAGATGCCGCCGACGCTGATCTTCATGCGGCGCGTGATGTTCACATCCTTGTGGTGCTTGCCCATGTACTTGCCGACGGCCATGACGAGGCGGCCGACGTTCGGGTCGTTGCCGGCCACCGCGCACTTGAGCAGCGGCGAGTTCACGACCGACTTGCCCACCCCCTTGGCCATCTCGACCGACTCGGCGCCGCGCACGACCACGCGCATGACGTGGTGCGCGCCTTCGCCGTTGCGCACAATGTCCTCGCAGAGTCCCTGGCAGACGTCCTGCAGCGCCTGCTTGAACTCGGCGAGCTTGCTCATGTCGAACGGGATCTGGTCCGACGACACGATCGACACCGTGTCCGACGTGCTCTGGTCCGTGTCGATGCTCATGGCGTTGTACGTGTCACCCACGACCTCCGACAGCAGCTGGCGCAGCACGTCGCGCGGCACCGACAGGTCCGTGAGGATGTACGAGAGCATCGTCGCCTAATGATGGAAAACAAAAGCGAATGCGCAAGTGGATGCGTTAGTCAATGGCATCAGCACCAAAGAGGAACCAGAGCAATCGATACCAACCATGTCAGGCTCAATCATGCCGGCACCCTTGGCGATACCCGTGATGCGGCCACCGCACACGTCAGCTGAGCGGATCTTTGGGTACAAATCTGTTGAACAAGCAAGCGGTCACACAAAGACTTAGCATTCGCGGATGTGTGAGGGCATCAAATGCTCTTTCGTTCACTACGTACCTGTGGTCATGATACCTTCCGCGACTGGCAGTACGGACTCGGACTGCAGGTTCTCGATGAGCCGCGGGATCTGCTCGATCATGGCCTCCACAGGGATGCGCCAGCCGATGACGCCCGTGGAGCTCGGGAGCACCATGTTGCCGCTCTCGAGGCGCAGGTGCTTGGCGAGCGCGTCGCACACCTCCTGCGCGTCCGTGACGCCGCCGCCGCTCGCGCACACGTTCGAGATCTTGTTGTTGACGAGGATCGCGCCGAGCTTCTCTTCGCGCAGGCGCGTGCGGCCGACGATCACTGGCGCACCCGGGAACGCGTTCTGCGTGAACACGGCGCCGAAGAGCGACGTGGGCTTGACCGGCTTGATCAGGCTCAGCGTCATCGTGGCCGGCAGATGCGGCGCCTCCTGCGGCACGAACTCGAAGCTCTTGGTCGCCACCGAGAAGCCCCACGGCAGGCGGCTCTGGTGCGAGTTCAGGTACTCGGTGTACTCGTGACGCGACTCGAACACGAACGGGTGGCCATTCGTCGAGAAGCTACGCGCGGCGAGCAGCGACGGGGACGACGCGACCGAGGCGGCGCGGCGCGTGTGCAGATAGGCGAGACGCAGCATCGAGGTGTGGCGGTGTGGAGGTTGCGCTTGGGCTGCTGCTGGGCACACGCACGCACGCACGCGCTGGAGGATGTGGAAGTGGCGGATTGACTTGGAGTGGCGGACGTCCATTTGCCTGATCTTTCGCCCGAATACTAGCCCCTCACTACAAGAGTTTGCGCGACTTGATGAGAGGACAGTCGATGTCTGCTGAATTGATAAGGATGCTTCTCATTCCACGAAGCTCGCTCTTGTGTTGAATCTGCTATCGACAAGCACCTTACTTTATCCAAGAAAGAAAGCTCCGAAGCAACCGCAAATGCCAAACTTCGCACAACAAGCAAACACGAGCTCGCGCAAGATGATGCGAAGCGGCTCCGCGACGTCCTCGCCTCTGGCGCCGCCCCCGCCTCCGCCGCCGCCGCCTCCGCAGCTGGAACTGGACGAGGAGGTGGAGCTGCTCGCGAGGGAGACGGCCGCGGCGAAGAAGAAGAAGATGGACTTCCGCGAGATCCTCGCGCTCTTCCACGACCGCCCCAGTCGCATGGATCCCATCAAGCGAGTGCGCGCGTGGGAGAATCTGTGGCAGACGACGCTCGCTGAGGCTCAGGAGGAGCACCAGCAGCAGCGCAAGAACGGCAAGAGCCAGCAGGACGATGCGCCGCCGCGGATGGGAGCGGGTCTTGGCGGCAAGCACGGCTCGGCTGGGAATAGTGTGCCAGAGCCCCCCAAGCGACCACGACAGGTGCGAGATGCTCATCATGTGGCGGCTATTATTACGCCGATATACATGTGTGTGTGTGTGCTAATGCATGGCGTTTATGATGTCTGCTTCATGACAGAGCTCTGGTGCGGAGCTGGAGCCGAGCAAGCTCAGTCGCCTGAACCCGCGCGCGCCGAACCGCCCCAAGACCGGCTCCAAGCTCATGCAGAAGCTCGGTGCGCGCGGCACGTAGCCCCTTTGATGTTCAGCCTATCAGTCAGTCAACCTACCTACCGTAGTCTGCTCTTTGTATCAGTAATATGCATGTTTCAGACCCAACAACAGATCTAGAGAAACACTTTGTAAGTCCATAGTGGTGCCACATCTGAAGGAGCCCAAGACAACGGCGAGCGCTTGCGCATCGCGAGGTCTCTTCCTCAGTGCGCTGGACCGACTGACGAGGAGGATTAGTGTTGCAGATTGGCCAGACGATCGCGAGCGTCCCGCCAAAGAGCTTGAGCTGACTGGCAGTTCGTGAACCTGTCCTCCTGACTTGGTCACGGATGTCTCGAGCCGCAGGGAACAGCATCCACGTGAAGATCTCTACGGAGCTCAGGAAATGCAGGAGCAGCACCACATACAGCTCGAAAAATGGTCGACTTCTGTGAGCTCCCGGCAGCTACTCGATTGAGAAAAACAGTATCGGATGCGAATATATTTCATGGAAAGCACCAAAGCGAATGGCAAGCTACGACTGACTGCATCGCGAACGCGCATGGGACTCTGGTGTTCATCTCTCACCCAATCGATGCTCGGACGCCCTGCTTCGCTGCTGACGTCGCTGTGGGTCTGGACCTGAGCATGAATCTCTGCGCTGCCGCCGCCACCGCGGGCTTGAGCACCACGTGCGCCGCGTCGGCTGCGTGGCTCTTCTCCGCCGCTCTCCGGAGCTCGCGCAGCAGCTCGTCAAAGCCGCGGCCGTAACTCAGGTCGTCGCCAAACACGAACGCGCGTCCTTCCTGTTCGAGCAGCTGGCTCAGCGCCGCGTCCACGAGCTTGGGCTTCTTCGTAAAGTACACGGGCACGACGATCTTGCCCTTGTCCTCGGCGAACGCCAGCTGGTCGCTCACGAGCTCCGTCTTCGTGCTCTTCTCCGACAGCACGACGAGGAAGATCGAGCTCTGCAGGATCGCGTCTTTCGCCGCCAGGATGCGCGCCTTCATGCTCGAGACGTTCGTCATCGAGTCCACGACCACCGGCAGCTGGTGGCGACGCAGCTCTGTGCAGAGGTCCGTGACGAACTCGCGGTGGCAGTCGCCGTGCGAGAGGAAGATCGAGAACGACGCGCCGCCCATCATGTGCGCGCTGGTCGACGACCGCGCGATGACGTCGTTGACAATGCCGTCGAGCGTGCGGCGTCGCGTCGCTCCGGACTTGGCCGTGGGTAACCCACCAGGCGCCATGCGACCACTGCTTGCTGAGGGCTGCAGGCGCTGGCTCGACGAGTCCCGCATCGACGGGAAGAGCGCCGACAGGTTCGCACCACTCTGGAACGACGAACGCGCGCTGGACGGACGAGGGATCATCCCGCCTGGACCGCCCAGCACACCCGGTGGCGCGAACGGCAGCAGCTGATGCCCCCCGAGGCGATGCAGCTCCACTTCGTCGCGCAGTCCATCCACCAAACTGCGCAGACTGCTCTGGAACTTCTCGTCGTCCAGCTCAAACTCCACGTGCTCCAGCGCGACCTCGTCGACCGAGCCAGCCGTCGAGATCATCGTGTGGCTCGACGTCACGGCTTCTCGGAACGGCACGATCTGCCGTGTGTACAGGTACACCTGGAGCTCCTCCGACATGTTCATGGACTCGCACGAGATCGCCACCACGGGCACCTGGTTCTGCTTGGCGAACGCCAGCTCCTCCATGCACACGTTGCTCTTCTCGTAGCCGCTGCTGAGCACGCAGACCACCGCGGACGCGTGCTTCATCACCTCCATCGACCGCTTGCCGTCGTCCGCCGCGTCGCGCATGAACACCGTGATGAAATGCTCTTCAATGCCGACGCGCACGCGGTCCGCAAACTTGCGGAACACCGGGTCGAACGACAACACCACGTCCACGCACTTGCCGGCGACCTTGACGGCGTACTGCAGCTCGGCGGACGCGCAGCACTCGACGGCTTTGTGACCGACGCCGTTGAGCGCGTACAGATCAGCGTTGCCCTGCTTGAGCAGTGCCAGCGCGAGGTCGCGGTGGCCAAGACGAAGCGCCAGATGCAGGCACGTGTCTTCGTACTCGTTCAGGATGTTCGCGTCAATGTTGACGCCGTACTGGACAAAGAGCTCGACGCATTTCCCACCGACCAAGCCGCCAATCACGCCGAACGCAAGCGGTGTGAGCCCCGCGAGGTCGAGCAGCTGCGGATCCGCGCCGTGGGTGAGCAGCTCTTCGACAGCCCCCGTGTTGTTGTGACGCGCCGCCCAGTGCAGCGGCGTTCGTCCAAAGCTGTCGCGCGCGTTCACGTCCGCGTTGCGCTTGATGAGCTCGGCGATCACGGGGCGTCTCCCCATGACGGACGCCCAGTGCAACGGGGTTCGACGGTGGACACCCACCTGATACTCGCCCAGCTCATCCGCGTCGATGCCCCACGCGAGCAGGTGCTTGACTGTGGCCAGATCCCCCGCAGCCGCTGCCTCGTGCAGTGGAGTGAGCGCGACGTCCGCCCCCCATTCCTCCAGCACCGACGCAAGCTCCCGTCGGTCTTTGAGCTGCGCTCGCTGCAAGACCGTCGTGCTCATCGCGTTCCCCTTGCCCGGCACCACGAGGATGTTGGCGCGGTGGCGGATCAGGTTCTCGATCACGTCCGTCGAGTCGCAGAGGAACACGGGCGTGACGCGCTTCGAGTGCGAGAAGAAACTGGTTTTGGCCACCACGTCCAGGTTCGCGCCGTAGCGCACGAGCATGTCGATCACCTCGGTGTGGCCGCTCGCCACAGCGACGTGCAGCGGCGAGCCCAGCACGTGCGTGATGTTCTTCATGCGCAGCTGGCAGATCTCGTAGAGCAGCTGCAGATCGAACGACGCGCCGGCGATCTTGTCGAGGAAGTTCGGGTTCAGTCCGGCCTCCAGCAGGATCTCCACCATGCGCACGTCGTCCAGGCGGCACGCCGCGTGCAGCGGGTTCATCGTCGAGCGCGCGAACGACCAGAACACGCGCATCGGCGTGTTGTACATGTCGAGGAGCAGCAGCTGGAGCTTCACTTTCGAGCCCAGCACGCGCTTGGCGTGCGACAAGAGCTGCTCAACCTTGATGTAGTCGCTGTCCAGCACCGCGTCAGAGAGCGACGCGCGCAACTTCGACCCCAGCCCTTTTGCAGTCGAGCCCAGCTGGAGCTTCTCGTCGTCGGTGATCGAGCTGTCGACGTTTGGGCGAAGCAGTCGCGCTTGGACATCGGCATTGCTGCCGCCTACTTGGGTCGTGCTTGAGCGTGAGGACTCGTCGGTCATGAGCACGGCGGGCGGCTCTTCTTCCTCCAGACCAGCGCCGAGCTGCAGCTGCTGGTGCGTGCGCAGGCGATCGAACTGCATCGTCTGCAGCATGATGCAAATCGCCGCGAAGATCGACAGCACGGTCGCCGAGTCCAACAGATGCTCGTTGAACATGTCGTCGAGCTCGCTGTGTGCCCAGAACACGCCGATGATCAGCAGCACCATCCACGCGAGCGAGACCGTCTGGAAGATCACGATCACCTCGCACAGGTTGAGCATGAGCGAGCGGCGCAGCGTGAGCTCCTGGCGTCCGTCTTTGTCGCCGACGACCGCGAGCCGCAGGAACGAGAACGAGCTCGTGCGGTTGTCGTTCCGGTGGATCGAGCCGTAGTTGTAGAAGATGCTGCTGCTGCCGCCGCCGCCGCTGTTCTTCTTCGTCTCCTCCTCGTCGTCGTCGTTCGAGCCGTGCGAGTAGAGCTGCAGGTCCGGCAGCGCGGCGACGCCGAGCAGCACGTTCAGCACCTGCAGCGAGATCCAGATCCAGACCACGAACGACTTGTCGCGCGTGAAGACGCAGAACAGGCAGAGAGACAGGAACGAGCAGAGCGTCGAGAGCGCGAGGCGGCCGGTGTAGTACGTGTTGGCCAGCTGGAAGTACGCGTCCACGCCCTTCCAGAGTGCGCGCGAGCGCGTGGGAGGCGGCAGCCCCACGGACGACAGCTTGCGCATGTGGACCGGAGACGTCTTCATCGCCGAGTGCGCGTCTGCTTCTGCGTCTGCTTCTGCGTCTGCTGCTGGTGATGGTGCTGGTGCTGGCGCTGCGGCTTCTCCCTCGACACCACGCATTCGAGAGCTCTTCCTTGTTTCCGCACCTTCTTCCACTTCCGTTGACAGAAGTGGCGAGCAACATCATCTGAAAGTGAGCAGCAAATCCAGCTTTCTGGGATGCATGAATGCATAACCTGCACAAAATTGTATCTGTGGTGAAGTCGGCAAACATAATGTATCGCAGGCAATCGGGTCGGATGTCGTCCGCAAATATTTGGAAGGGGTCGGCCCGATGCATTCAGAGAGGAATATGGATTGTAAGAGGTTTCTACTGCAAGTTTGGTGTTTGTAAGCATCAATAGGTTCTGCTATTGCGCTGTCGATAGTGGGTGTGGAGAGTCTCACAGGTTTTCGTATCATTTTTTCTTGTGGTGTCCATCCTCGCCCATCCCCTTCCGTGAAGAAGAAAAACAGAAAGCTCCAGTTCGGGACGACCTACCTTCCCATCCCGCATCTTGGACAAACTAAGCTGCGTACCTCCATCGCTGTTTTCCGTGATACAAAAAGTGGCCGCCAGCCAATCAAGTCTTACAAAACTAGCAGAGAGAAAGAGAGAGAAACGAAGACTGAGCGAGAGGAACAAGACAGAACGCGAAGCGATTACAAACACTCGCTCGGAGTGAAAAAAGCAGCACAGGCGATAGGAAGACAGGAGAGGAAAGGGAGAGCGATCGGCCGACACGACAGTACTAAAAGAGAGAGAGCGATGGCCAAGCGCGTGAGAGCCACCCCCACCAGCAGCAGCAAGACCAACAGCAGCGACGGCGCGGACCGCGACGCCGAGCTGCACGACCTCACGATCACGCCGCTGCTCCAGCAGGACGACGACTTTGGCGACGACAGCGCCGCAGCCGCAGCTACCCGCGTGGCCACGCGTTCGCGAGGGGCGACAGTGGGAGGAGCACAGACACAGCAAACAGGGGAGACAGGGGAGACGAATGGGAACGGGAAGGGGAAAGCAGCAGCAGCAGCAGCAGCTGCCCAGGCGGGTACTGCTGCCAACAGCGGCGCCGGTGGGGACAACAAGCACGTGATGCTGCCGGCGTTTCTCTCCAAGACGTTTGAGATCTTCAGCATGCAGGAGTTCGCCTCCATCTGCGGCTGGAACGCGAGCGGCGACACGATTATCGTGTCCCAGCTGGAGGCGTTTGTCGCGCTCGTGCTGCCGCGCTTCTTCAAGCACCGCAACTTCCCGTCGTTTGTGCGCCAGCTCAATCTGTACGGATTCCACAAGACCGTGCTGGACTCGAAGCGCCTCGAGTTCCAGCACCCGTACTTTAAGCGCGACCGCCCTGATCTGCTGCATTACATCAAGCGAAAAGTGTCGTCCGGCAGCTCGTCGCAGCAGCAGCAGCAGCAGCTTGTCAACACGTCCGCCCAGAACTCCCGGTTGGAAGCGCATCGCGAGATCTCGGACAACTTGCTGCGCGAAATGAAAGAGCTGCGCCAGCGAAGCGAGAACATGGAGAAGCGACTGCGAGAGCTCGAGATTGACAATGCGGTACGCCTTGCTTCGAGTATTTTGTTCTTATGGGTTGAGGTTTGCTGACGTAATATGCTGTGCCTCGACAGATCGTTCGAAGCGACAACCTGAAGCTGTGGAAGCACCTGGAGACCGCGAAGGACAAGCAGCTGATCATGCAGGAGAAGCTGAAGAAGATCATGTGGATCCTCTTCCAGATCTACCGCGGCAAGCAGGGCATCCCGAAGCTTTCCAGCAACGACTCGACGAACGTCATCAGCGAAGAGTAAGTGGCTTGCATGTGTATTTATTTGTTGTTGTGGATGTGTGTTTTCTAGAAAGGAGAGTTGGTTCTTTTCCTCTCTAAAATGGCTTGCTATGCATTCCCTCCCTGCCTCTTTTGATCCGAACGACGATTTGCTTATGCCAGTTATATCAACAGCAGCATGCTTGGACCGAAAGAGTTCCGCGAAGTGCTCCGGTATCTGGCGATGGACGAGCCGCCGTTGCTGCCGAGATCGTCGAGCTCGGCGGTGGAAGTGCCGACCCAGGGCTCGCGGAAGCGCAAGTTTGTGGAAGTGCCGTCCGACAACTCGGACCAGTTTGGGAATCAGCTGTATAAACTCGGTACGTCCTTGCTGTGGGGTATAGTAACCTGCCACATCAGAAAGTGGTGCTGACATGCTGCAACCGTTGCTATTGGTATTGGTAGATCCATCCGTTGTGCAAGTTGGCTCGCCACTCGCTGGGAACTCGTCTGCGATGACTGTAGCAAGCAACCCGTCTCCACCACCTGCGACACTCGCCGACCCGAACAACAATGTGCTGAGCATCTTCTCGCCCAATGCGAATGGACCGCGCACCGAGTTCTCCAACAGCGACCTGAACGCGCTCATTGCGAATGCCATGTCATCGACACTCACAAATTACAACAATGCCCAGGCTGCTGCCGCTGCTGGGAACTCGGAGGAGCGGAATGATTTCACAGTCAATGAAGACGGTTCGGCAGCAAACCAGCAGCAGTTGGACTTTATCGACGACGACTTGCCGTTGCTGAGCGACTCGGAGAGCTACAACTTTGGAGAAGGCGAAGAGGTGTCGTATTATGTGTTCGAAATGCCGCGTTTGTTGTTGGTGTAGTGTTTGTTTACACTGTGATGTTGTTGTTTGTGCGATGCGTCTTAGCAGCAAGTCATGAAGAAGCTGGAGGATTTCGAGACGTCGCTGCTGGACGAGTACGACGTGGGCTGCCTCGACACTCTTCTTCAGGTGCGTTAAAAGTCTTTGATCGAGAGTCTTCCAGCTCATTCGCCATGCTAACAACAGTGTTGATGTCATTATGACTTTGCAGCAACTGAAGAACTCGTCGATGGTGAAGCCTTCTTCAGCAGCAGCAGGGGTCTCTGTGATCGACCCTGAAGAGATTTTTGTCGGTGGTCCTGACGAAGGCTCGCCCCGCAATGCGTAAACGACCCAACCCCTTCCCAAGTCTGGCTGTCCTGAATGTGAATGAAAACCAACACCAAAAACCAGAGCGACGAGGATCGATCGATCGAGACGACACGACACGAATGCAACTCGCCCCCTGAACCAAGAAACAAGCAGCAAAAATCAAGTGTACACGTGATCCTACGTACATATTTGGACCGACCCAGCGAGCTTTGAACGCGACAACCGCCACCGAAGCGACTGCATCTTCTGTTTTTACCAAGTTACCGTCACGAAGCCCTCCAAGATGCGTCATCTCCAGCGCGTGCCTCCTGGTGGGCAGACTGCTACACCAACACCCCTGTTCTCCGAAATCGAAAGGGAAACAACAACAAGAGTCGAAGATGCTTCAATAATTATTTGAGGCAGTGAAATATCGAGGGCGGGAAGAGACACACGACACACCCCCTTCGTATCAATTGTTTTTTTTTCTATTTAATACAGCGAGATGTATGAGCCATTTCACATATCATGCATGCCACGCCATCACCACTTGCTGTTCCTTTACGGGTATGGATCCGCACTTTTACTGTTTGCTAGTGGTCACGATGGCGCTCGGAGCTGGAATGGCGCGAGTGCGACGGGGACTTGCTCACTGTCCTTGTGTCTCGATGGTCTCTACTACCACTGCTGTCTCTATAATGCGAGTGCGAGTGCGCTCTGTCGCTGGCTGGTCGCTGCTGCTGCTGCGGCGCCTGCGCCTGCGCCTCCCGCAGCCGCTGGATCTCCTTCTCCTTGCGCTTGATCTCGTTCTGCGCTGTCGCGAAGAGCTTGGACATGTTGGTCTCCAGCACTCTGTTCGCCTGGCTCAGCTGCCTGTTCTCGTGCTGCAGCAGCGCCAGCTCTTGCCGCAGCGCGTCGTTCTCCTTCTCGGCCTTGCGCTTGAGGTCCACAGCCTCTTTCTTCTCGAGCGCGCTCGTGGACGTGTCCAGATCGCCGTAGAGATCGTCGCCAAAGTCGCTCATTTTGTTTGTCTGCCTATCAAAATGCAAAATGCAAAATGCAAAATGGCTCAATCACTTGTTGCAGCAATCACAGAAAAGCGTAAATAACAGGAATAATAGGGTAAACCCGTTCTGATGATGCCAATCATGATAGCACACAAAAATCACTGTCAATCAAGGCAACGCGAAAGGATGGATTCGCGGTGCATCAAGTTCTGGGAGGACGCCCAAGAGCTCGTCAAGAGCGCTGCTGCTGCTGGGGACGCGCAGCGGCTCGCGCACACGATGGGCAAGATCCACAAGGAGCTGCGCACCATGTCCCGCTTCCTGCAGAAGAACCAGGCGTCGCGCTTCAGCGACAACGCGCAGCAGAAGCTCGTGGACTGCATCGCGTTCTACGTGACGCTGAGCAAGCAGCGCGTGCCGGTGCAGACGAGCGATGACCAGCAGGTGGTCGAGGCCGTGTTCACAGTCGTCAAGGACGGGCTGGCGATGCCCTTCAACGTCATGGGCACGAAGCAGAAGAAGCGCCTTATGAAGTGGTACAACGAGCTCATCGGCGTCGTCCCCGATGCGCTCGCGACGGAAGCAGGGATGGAAGGCGTGGAGGCGCCGAAGCGAGTGGAGTGGAGTGTCTTGGGGATCGACGAGGACGACGGGTACCTGTCGCTGATGGACGAAGCCACAGGCGCCACGTGCGAGAGCTTCCAGGTCAAGAAGAAGAGCAAGGAGTTCAAGCAGATCCAGAGAGGACTCGAGAATGCGGAAGTGGTGGTCGCGACGCTCGGCGAAGCGATCGTCGAGATCCGAGTCGTTGAAGATGAAGAAGAGGGAAGAGAGGAGGTATAGGTAGATAGAATGGATGTTTTCATGCATGTATAGATACTATAGCAGACACGCAATGCCTGAGCGCGTCGCAGCCTCCTAATATGCAAATCCAGACTGTGCGTGAATGCATGAATGGCTTTCACTCGGCATCACTCTTTAGAGCCCAGCAGCGGCGTTCTTCTGTTGACTCTCGCTCCACGCCTTTGCGATCGTGCGCTTCATCTCTTCATCACCTTCGTCGTACATATTCTGCAAACACAACCGCAAGATCCCTTACCACCCATTCATATAAACCACATCGCACCATCAAACACGTACCTTCATCATATCCATGATACCAGCAGCGGGGTCGCTAGAGTTTGACTTGAGCGACTTACCCGGGTTCTTCTCGGTCAGGTTCAGCCACGTGTGGTTCTTGTCCGCCTTCCAGAGCGAGATCGTCACGCGGTTCTTCTTCACGCGGAACGAGCTCTTGGACGGCACGATCTCTTTGTCCAGGTAGGTCTTCACAAGGCTGAGGCAGAGAACGAAAGAGTGAGTGTCACTCAGCCAGAATTGGTCGATATCATGATGCATCATGCGAAACGTTTGCTCCTTCTTACCGGTAGTTCTTCCCGCGAAGGTCCAGAATCTGTGCAGCCACACATGAAACAATCATTAGTGCCAGTTTCCACAGCATGCCAGCAGGTATTATATACCTTTCAGTTCAGCAACTCAATGCAATGCAACACCTTGAGATCGAACGAGCTCTTCGTGAACTTGCAGGTTACGTTCTCCTTCGGAATGTCGCCGACGCCGTCAATACCAGACATGACGTACACCGACACCTTGTCTTTCCCGTAGCCTAGCGACAATTACCCACGCATCCAACACAAACACATTCAGCATTGATGCACCACCACACAGCAAGCAAGACAACCCTATCACTCGCGCTCCCATACCTTCATCCTCCCAGCCAAAGCGAGAGATCTCCGTGTACACGTTCACATCGTCCACCTCCCTGATCTTCTTCACAGCAGCACCAATCTTCACAGCGGACGGCTGCTGTGGAGCCGCCGGTGCTTCCTGGTTCGCTTGCGCAGCATCGCCTTCTTCCATTGCCACATCCTCATCCACTGGCGCCACTGCGACTTGCTGCTGCTGCGCGTCTGCGAGCGCGCGCTGCTTCTGGTTGAGCAGCTGCGTGAGGTCGCGCACGTTGCCCGGCGCCTTGGCCTGCGCCAGCAGCTGCTGCAGCTCGGCCACCTCGCCGCTCAGTGTGTTGTCGGAGCCCGCCATCTCGCTCGTGACGCTTTGCGGATCTTCGCCAAATGGCCATTTCACAATTGCCTTTTTGTGAGTCGCATCTTCTAGAAAAGGCAACCACACCTTCTCCCATTTCAGCCAATCCTACCCGCTTCTCCCACTTTCGACATCGTTCTGGCCAATAAAAGTCGTGCACGCCAATCTTCCTATGTGGGCCACACCAGCGCGCGCTTTTCGTGTGTCTGCGATAGTTTTGAGAAACACGCGCGAAAGATGATGACGCTGGGTGAGGAAGCTGCAGGTGACGGCGCTAGTGCCTTCACACCCGTCGTCATGGCGCCAGCGAGTGCAGACGCAGCGCACGTCCTCGATCTGCCGCAGGAGGAGGCGCTAGCGGCTGCGGCTGCCGCTGTGGAGGCCGCCGCGAAGGAGCTTCTGTCGCCCGAAGCTCCGCTCCAAAATGAGGACGCGCTGACAACTGCAACATTGGTGACTGCGACAGAGCAGCTGATTGAGACGCTCAACGCAGATACCGAGAGCGCTGGTGACGCGGCAGCACAAGCGGAGCCTATGGAGAGAGAAGAGGGAGCAGCTGCAGCGACCGATACAGTGCTGCAGGCTGGTGCGGATGACGCTCAATGTGCCGCTCACACGCTCGAGGACGAGAAGAAGAAGGTCGACGAGGCGAAGAGCTGGGCTAGTGCGATCCCCACGATCATGCAGACGTTCCAGGAGAAGAAGGGCGGTATGTATTGCGTTGTGGTTTACGGACTATTGAATGCGTGAGGGTGATGATGATCTCTGTTTGACTATCTCATTTGGATGAATGTAGCTCTGGCGATTCCACGATGCCAGCCGTGTCGTGAGAGTGGGAAGAACGTTTCTGCCGACCAGCGGTGCTTGCACGCTAGCTGTCGGGTACAGAACGTCGCGGTGTGCTCCTCCTGCTTTGACAAGTCCCACAAAACGATCGAAGAGCGAAGGCATCCGCAGACTGTGACATC